>JAGDQP010031751.1:5464-21750 GCA_022664845.1 Lepisma saccharinum
CGTTTCATTGTATGCTTCCATAGTTCTTTGGCTGGAACTGGAAGATTGTTCACCAAACGAATAGTGTTCGATGGGCGTAACCTAACATAGACCATCGATTTACACTCTTACGTGAGATCTTTCGAAAACGCGGGTCACGACCTATTTGTCTGATAATTCTTTTCACGCAAACACTGTACATTCCAAATATGGTCATGGCTTGTCCATTCAGTCGCTTGGGTAAAGATGAAATGCATCCATCCAGTTGCATTGAAAAAGGCACCGGCTTTGGGTAATAGGCCAAGTAATAGGTGACCTTGGGACTGTGTACATTCTTTTTTCCCTCTCAACGCCGTGAGAGAACACGAAATTAAAATATTTGTTGCTAGCAGGTAAGTTGTGAATTCCAACCCAACAGTTCGTTCTCCCCTGAGGCTCAGATGACATACCTCGGCTCTTTGAAGTGTATATAGCGTGGATTAAAGGGTCTTAGCATTAGTGACTCAGTTCTACGGCGCCCTCTGTGACGTCATTCGTTCAGAGTACGTGGTTTAGTCACTGAGCGAGCACCACGTGACTGTGAAGGTCATCTGTTGCCATCAGTGTTGTTTGGCTGCTTGCTTTGGTTGTTCAGTTCCGTGAGACTAGTCTTCCAAACGAGTGGAGCAAAGTGAGTTGTGTTCTTATGGTGTGTGTTGGTGGTGTTAGAGTACCAATGATTTTTCACGGGTGCTTTCAAAAATTAAGTGTGAAAAATAGAAACAAGTGATTGTGTTACATGTACATGAGTGAAAAAATAGTGTTGTTGACGCACAAGAAAGGTTAACGTTTTGTTATTTGAAGTGTTTTATGATGTAAAGTGTGGACATTTCTTTTTAAAAAATACACCTTTTTCGCTCTCTCATCTCGTTTTCCATGCGATTGCAGCGCCGTCTTGCAACCGTCAAGGACAGACAGGTGGGTGAAATGTAAAAATGTGGCCCCATGCTTGCTGGGGTTTGTCGGTTGACAGCGAAGGGGGCTTTCGACTTCGCATAGCACAGACGAAGCACATCTGCCTCTCTGCGTGTTTTACTCTGCACGTGGTTTGGAAGACAAAGCCCTTTCAGTTGTCCCTTGCTTGTTATTCTGGTTATATGCTATTGTATCATGTACTTTTCGTAGTTAATAATACATGTTATTACATACTATGTGACCTGACGTTCTTAAAAGCTTATCTGCTGAGTGATGTTTGTTAATTGTATAAGGATTCCAATGCTTTATGTCGAGCATTTTATTTTGTTTTGATAGGAACGAATTCAGTTTAGAGTAGACACGGACATAACCTAGGGCTAAACTAAATTACTGCATCTAACTTCACCAAAACTAACCTCACCTAAGGGATGTGAAGCATGCAGGTAAAGACAATTTTATAGAGGCCATGCCTACCCCAATCTGGAATTGAGCCAATCTGTTGATTTTTAATGTGAATAAAGTAGGGCATTTATTTACTATTGCCGGAGCAGACCAAAATAAAACAAAATACCTCCCACGTTCGTTTTTTTTTTACTTGCTCAGCGACTGACCAAGGGCACTTCGAGGTTTGGTAATAAAGTAGTCAGAAACAAAATAAACCCTTTGTCTTAAGGGATCCTGGCAGACCACCCCCAAACTGAAAGTCCGGGCAGAATCCCTGCTTCTGTTCCCCCTCCCATTGTTTTACTCAAGAAACTGTATTTCCCGAAACGTCTTCAAACCGGACTTACGAGACTTTTTGGAAACCAGTATAGCAGAGAGATTACCCGGCTCTTAAGCCCCCTCTGACTGAATCAATTACGTTTGCTAAACCGTATTACATAATACTTCATATCGAGAAATGTCCCGGTCAAGAAAATGGATGTTTAAAACTTCGGTATGCCTGGCATACCTGTTCAACACCGTCTGTCTACCTTTTAAAAGCGCTGTAGACGCCATCTTGAGTGATATTGCTTCGCTTTACAAACTGGCTTCTCGGTCTTCCCAAGGAAGTAACTTCCACGCGTCGTTTCACTGAATCACATCACTGGCAATGCCCTTTTACGTGAAGAAAATGTAATCTCGTATGAATGGCATTATATTTTTATTATTTATAGTTTTTTCTGTCATCATCAGTTTTGGCGGAATGGCATCATTTTCTTTTTGAGTTTACGTAATGATTACTAACAAATTGTAAGATGTTCGGTTCAGGAATCTCATTCCCGTTATAATTTGCTGTTTTCGCATTATCTATTGCTCGACTTCTCTCTTGCTTTCTCTGTATATCAAAAATCAGTGTTGCCACGGTTTTTTCAACCGGTGTTGAGCATGTTATTTAAGAATGAAAAATAAGTACATTGCAATTACCTGATTTTGTTTCGGTCATTTTAGTAACTATGGGCTTCATACGATGTGGGATTCGAACTTGAACCTTCTTGGACGATAGAGTGAATCGGGCAAGCTTCTACAACCGTTCCGTTTTTATGTGTATTTTCTGCAAGTGGTAAGACTTTTCATTTCCTCAAAACCTCGTAATCGTGTGTCGGTCAGTGGCATGTTGCTACTTGTTGGTGAGTAGTGGTCGGCAAGGGGGCACATGGAAGATCACGAGTAATTACAACTATGCTTACGCTGGGAATCATGACAACATTTTGTCGTTGTTTTCTTTAGTTTCATGTATTGAATGTCGGGATAATGTCTTATAAAGGCCCTCGCTGCTGTTCCTTCATAACCCTTTACCGCAAGTTGTGCAAACTGAAGGCGGTGTCCTCTAGACTGGGTTGTATGAGTGTCAGGTGTTGTTGAAAATTTATAACACCGAATAGATGTACGTACAAGAACTAGCCTCTACGTGTAATTGGCAGTTTCGATGTTTGCGATTTCTCACACTTCGGGGTAGCGTCCAAGAGCTTTCGGGTTCGAATCGCGGTTGAGGCATGGAAGATGATGATTGTTTTAAAGCAGAAAGTATTGCTTTCATATACACGGTACTTTTTTTGGTCAAAGGTATTCAAAACCAGTGCGTTGAGCTGATCATCCGGCGGTTAAACGACTTGGACTAGGCACGTACAATCGCCGGTTGGAGCTGTCACGTATTTAATAGAATTTGATTTACGTGTATGGCTTTTAGGCATCTAAGGCCCAGGCCGGGGTAGGGGAGGTGAACGGATTGGGAAAGGTTCCGGCCAGGTGAAGGTGCCATGCCGGCATTTGCCTCGTGTGACAGGGAAAACCCTCAGTCAGGATGGTCGGATGCTGGAATCGATCCAACGTCCTCCCGAATACTAGGACAACGCTCTACCAATGAGCTACGGCGGCTCGGTACGTATTTAATAGAGAATCTCTGTGAGTTAGATTATGAAGTTTGTCTTTGACTTGTATTTTGTGCTTTTGAATGCTCTCTTTAGTAGTCAGGCGAGGATGTTTTGTTTTCGTGATGGTAGAATCTGAAATGAATCTCAGGTAACCCGTTACTCTCTAAATTATGAATAACATACACCTTCCAGAATTATTTTGATTAGCTTCACTTTATGTGTGCCGTTGAGTAACTATTGACTTCGGTACGTCTGGTGTATTCGAGAACAGAACTAATCTTTTAGAGAAGCAACAAACGTCCACGCTAAAGGCGAGGTTCGAACCCGCAACCTCGTGGGTACCGGTGTAGACGCGGACCGAGGTCTAGTTTTAAAGGCATTAGGTAGCGTCCGTCAGATTCTGTATTTGGATCCCAGCCAAGGCGTAATTGTTTATGGATTTTGAAAATTCAACAGCTTGTTCAATCGGGCCAGCCTGAAGTCCTTAACCCTAGATTACTAAACTAGGGTACAAGGGACGTTGTTACTAATCAGTAGTCTGATGGACTACGCATGTTGTTTACTATATAATTTCTTTATTATTATTATATAATACTTTTATATTAGAAGACTGTTATATTTATCATATGAAGGCAAAGTGTTACATAAATGTACCAAATTAAATACGTGCGAACCGGGTACCATTCAAACTTGTGAGCATACATTGCATGACGTATGTCACTTTACATTTTAACATTCATCCTATTTCACTTGCATACACACATAGTAAGAAAAAGTCATTTCACCATACGAGTTCTACTGCTACTCTTAATTGGCATTTCAGATACAACTGAATAATGTTCTACGCACTTCAACAATAATTCTTTGAAACATTAGACTTGAGCTTCACAATCTACACACAACTTCCCATGGTGTTCCCCACGAGAACAGTACCTACAGAAAGATCTTGTCATACGTCGTAGTTTTGATGAACAAAATGCACAGATTTTCCGTTGTTCCTCCGTTGGAACTTGAGAACAACTTGCAGTGTCACCTTCTTTCAGGTCATTTCGAATCATGGTTTTCACAGATCGCCTAAGTGTTGAAACTTGAAGCCGTTGAACCAGCCACGGTTCCAAAAGATCTTTACTTAGATTCTTCACATATTCCCTTCTTGACTTTGGTTTCCCGTTCTTTGATATGGTGTTATGGCAATACAAAACGTATGCATTCACCAGAATCATGTTGAGCATTCCATAAAAGAACGCAAAGAGGCCACCTCCGGGTCTTCCTTCAGCGTTGTCTGCCCCACTTGTTTCATCTTCGGAACTATCCCTTTTTCGCTTTCGACTATCTTCTGATGGTGGAACACCCCAATCTGGATGATCACTATCCGTTAGTTCAATATTTTCCACTTCCAAGTTGTCTTCAATTTCACTAGTATTTTCATCCAACACTTGGTCATCACCACCACTATCGTTTTCTAACAATATCTTCAAAATTTCTTCTTGTTTTTCTCCTAAATTAGTTGCCATCTTTGCTGTTGCTATTAGGAAGACAGTTAACTCTGTTCTAAACAATACGGGCACACACTAACAGAATTATGCATTGATGTTTTGAAGATAATGAACGTATACGGGTTATCAAAGTGTGTTCTGCTTGTATCATTAAAACTAAACATTCGTCTCGCAGACTACGAAATATTTGTAGCTCACTACCGACTCACCAGTTACAGACACAAACCCTTGCAAAACAATAGTCCTCGAAACAGATGAAGGTAACAAGGTAGCCATCAACGACACCAAGCGGCAAATGATAAAAATTTGCAATGTTGCAAACTAACGTAGTCTGGCAGACGAATGATTAGTAATCTAGGGTTAAATAATAAAATAGTCCCAAATTACGAAAAGCTTTATGAAAAATGTTATCTGTCTTTTCTGTTATCAATTGATGGGAGCTTGCTTACTCCTCAGACTGGATGTTCCTAATGTTAGTTTGCACCATTGTGGAGAGGATTTCTGGTTGTTTTAAAAAAGCACGAGACGTGTATAAGGAATAAAATTAGAATCAAAATGTGATTTTCAGTTTTTCTCCATTAGTTTTTGTATTTTATTACAGTTGTCTTATGTATTATAGACAACGTTTCTGTGATATAAACCACTCGCTGTACATTTGATACAAAACAAAGGGAAACAACTATATTTACAGCCTGTTTGACATTGTGCGCCGCGCATCTGCCTGTAGGTTGAGGAACCAGCCAGGTAACAAGTAACACTATCCAGGTATGAAAAGGGATAAAAAAAAAAAAAAAAAAACCCAATCTGCAGCTGCGTTCTGATAAACAGCGTGGTCGGGCAGGGTTGCCAGATTACCGACATAAATTATACTATTTGCGTTCGGAATTATCTATTTGGCTCGAATATGTTGTGCAATAATACTGTTACAAATGGAAGCTTTCCTTGAATTGGAATATGCATCTCTGATTCAAAGAGTAGGTGCAAAAACAAGGAAACACCTGGTTATGAACAGAAAAAAACTATTATTCCAAGATGTATGGGTACAGGTTGGGTGGTAATGCCCAAATATGAATATTTCACTAGTTTGTTACGTGATGTTGGCGTGTTTCCAGTGGCTTAGCCAGAGGGAGGGTCCAGGGGGTCCGGACCCCTTCTAAAGTTCAGTAACGATTCTGAAAAGGATAACTAACAGTTTCTTCTTTAAAATTTCAGGTCCCATTCTAATATTCTTTATCCTAGGGTACATATTAGTGTTTATTTACTTCTGAGTACTCTAATGCGTAATGGAATGTTAACTTAACCGTACGCTGTCACATACAACATATTTCGTGTTCCTTCATTACTGTTTAAGAAGGACCTTTCAGAGTATGATGTCTAGTATGAGTTAGTAATCCTTGCATACACATCGGCCATACCAAATGCGTACCTTTTTCCCTACCCGCTGTTGGTATTCTAGTGGCGCGGTTATGGAGATTCGTCTTGGGGGGGGGGGGGGAAAGGAAGGTGCGGTCTACTCTGACTAAGTTTTGCAGGGTTTCCCCCTAAATGTTTCCAAGAGGATGCCGGTATGGTGCCCAAAGACTCCCCACGGAAGTGTGTGTGTGTGGGAGGGATGGTATCCCTTAGATATGGTCCTGTCTGACTCATAAATGTAAGTTGAATAAAGTAGTAATCACCACGAAATTTGGGCACCCTGTATATGCCTTCTTTTCAAATTGCATTAGCTTTTGATTTAGTTTAGCTATTTTGAACGAAGTTTTCTATTTAAAAATGTTCTCTTTGTCGGTCAATTTGGTTAAACTAGAACAAGGGATCTAGTTTTTCGTTGGCATAAATTTAAATGCAGAGCAGTTTAATAATAATCTCACAAAAAGGGCTAACACGGAACATCAACTTGTACCTTCCATTATTTTTACACAGACAAGTCTTCACATTAGACATTCCTTTACATTGAGATCCCCAGAAGGCAGTATTTGTTATTCTGAATGGTAATTGTTGGCGCGTGAGGGACGGATTTTGAAGGTCAGTTATATCCGCTGGTTGTATAAGAATGGCTTCGCCGGATACATAGATAGGAAGTTTATATGTGACACTTTTGTGTCTACATATGATACCGTTGTGAGCTCATATCAATTAGGAAGTAAGTATTACATTACTCATGCGGGCATTGTTTTGTTTTTCCTAACCTCATACAGAGGTTATTGTCTGCTTTAGTGTCATGTGGGTACTCCGTCTGAGTCAAGTAAAACGCAGCGAATCATGTTCAAATCAGAGCTGAAACGGGTCAGTTGGGTTAAAGTTCTATCATCTGGTCGCCAAGTTAACTCAGTCTGGTGAATTTCAATGGAGAAATAGTCCCGAGTAATTCGGGTTAAGTTTCGGACCTGGTTACCTATGTTCGGATCAGGTCGAGTCACACCCAAATATATAGTCTATGCGTTTAGTGTGGCACTAATGCTAGATTAAACGAAACTCTTTCCTGTGCTGTAACTTGCTTTCAATGGCGGATCCAGTGAAGGGGTGTCCCCTAGGGGATAAATGCTTTATTTTTTTTAATAGCATTATTTGAACAATTTATCTCAGGAAAAGCTTCGATTTGTTTCTGGACAAGTGACAGATCTAATTTATCTGGAAATACATTTTTTTGGGAATACTGATGTCATATTTCATGATGAAGCGTAATAATATGAGCGGAAATATGGTAAATTTATATTTTAAAAAATCAATTAGCGAGAAAATATATATAAAAAATGTGCCTGGTCCATTCTGCCTGTGCCCCCTCGCGAAAATCCTGGATCCGCCACTGCTTGCTCTTTTGGTAGTGTGTGTGTTTGCCTAGTCGTGATCAGGTTGCTCTTATTCGAAGTATAATATGTCAGATCAGAAAGCAGTTGTTCAAGTAAAAACATATTTTGCTTAGAAGCGTGTGGTCGATGGGCGATCAATCAGCTGTTATCTGTCGGTTCGTTCTCTCACAAAGATAATCTGACATTGCAAGGTTGCTGGTTAAAATATTTAAAAAAATCGATATCTTGACGCATAACCTTTTTTTTTTTTTTTGAGAGGGAGGAGGGTTAGGTTCCTTATTGCTAGTAGCCTAATGTATTCCCATTTTGAAGTCGTTTTGAACCCAGAATTTGCTCAGTTTTATTTCATAACAACCTCACATGTTGTCCATTACTCTCTCTAGAACAGAGCTCAAACTGGGTCACTTTTGGTGACCCGGTCTGGGAAATTCAGTGTCGTATTTATCGTGCTTTGGGGGCAACAGCTCCGGTCCTTATCACCCCTGAAAGAAACTGGCCAAATGGAAAGAAATAATAAAAAAAAAAACCCTCTGATTTGTCCTCCAGGTCAGGCCGGGTCCAAAGCCTAGACCCGGTCTAAAACTTGATCCTTTGACCCGTTTCAGCTCTGCTCTAGACCTTGATAGCAAAATCCTGTTTGTGAGTACATTTTTTGAGGGGGGTATAAACTAGGAACTTGGGTCACATGGATACGGTTCCAGATGCTATTTATTGGAACTGGGTACCCAGATCCGAAACTTGGAATCCTGATCCGAGTTCTGGAACAGAGGATCTTGGACTTGAGGCGGAGCCGGGTACCCGGATCTGGATGCAGGAACCGAGGACCCGGACCATGGCACCGTGCACTCGGATTTTGGAACCAGGTACCTGGTTCCTTTAGGTTCCGGTTCCGCCCACCCGTAGTGCATACACAGGAGGACGGACCGAATGCCAACATACTAAAATGCGTATAAGGAAAACTAACTGGTTGTGAATTCTGTAAATGGAGAAAGCTGACCAAATGGAAAGGACCTGCCAGTTTGTGTCACCAGATATAGAACCGTATCACTCAAGATCACGGTGCAAATCTGAAATCAGTTTCACTCTACCTGTTTTCACCGAGAATCTGGTGTGAATTCTTTCAAAAATGGAGAAGCTTAAACACATTAAAAGAACCTGCAAGTTTTAGTCACCAGATTAAAGAGAGCCTGCTGAACTGATCTGAAATCCGGTCCCGTTTTCCCGCTTTGGAAGAGGCGCAAGCCTGTGTTTCAGACGATGGACAAATGGCAGGCACTTAGTATGAGATGAGCTAATCGTTTTTGAAATGTTTGAAAGTACGTGACGTCACGCCAATGCTTGTAGTCACGTGTTGTAACTCTCATCTCTCCCTCCCATGAAATTAGGAATGTCTGTGCGCAAAGAATTGCAGAAATACCATATAAAAAAATATCTGCACGGCTATTACCTATGGATTTTACAAGAGAAGAAGAAAAAGCGATGCATATACCACGGACGAGTTGTCATTTAAAAAGGAATTTGTCTGCAGGTGTTTTTGAGACATGGTTTGACTAATGTATGATTATTTATCACACAAATGCATGCCATATCACTGGTAGTTGACTGGTTTTATCAACGGTTGGCAAAATAACATCTAGTTTTGCAGGTGTTGTTACATACTTACACGTTGTCTTGCATTTGTGGCGGGGGGAGGGATGATAGATCTTTGTCTCACAAAAAAAAAAAGAGAGAAGGAGTGCTTTAACTTTATCAGTTTATCACTAGAGCTATGGAGTCGGAGTCGGGAGCAATTATTGACTTACTGGAAGCTGCAAGAATATACTGACTCCGATTCCTACTAAATGGGAATTATAATAATTAGTTAAAAATTTCCATAGGAAGATGCCATTATGAGTGGGTATGTGTTAAGAGGAAGTGCAGCCTTGTGCTCATCGTTAATCGAATTTTGAGGCATTGGTGGCTCAGGGCGGTATAGGGTAGAGGGAGGGAGTTGGCCAGAGCCTAACTTGAAGATACCATCCCGGTATTTTCCTGGTGTAACTGAGGAGAAACCGTGGGGGAACACCTGTCAAGGTGGTTGACTGCTAGCATCAAACCCAGAACTTCCTGAATGTAAAACCAACGAAGCTGCAATCAACACCAAAAGTTTGTACCCAGTCGTAAAAATTTCTTATCCAATTAACTTTGCTATGGATTGATCAATTTAAGTGCAGCTTTTTGTAACTGACAGAGAATCACTTTGTCTTTACGTTATAGGACTGTGTATACTATCCTATTACCAGTTTCGAAGTTACTGAGTCGATTAAGTCCATATTTTCTTTTCTTTTGGGGATATATTTTAATTTACATTATACGAATCGTGTACCTGGAGTGTCGACTATTTACATTGTTGATGATCGTTGCGTCAAATACGTCTTTATACTCTATTCCTGGTCCAATACCTCTCAAGAAGAAATTATGTTCTTCAACTGACTTCACTGTATTTTTGTACATTTGATTCTATTTCATTCACTAGATATTCGTTACAAGTAATATTTTTGTAGGCCAATGAACACAGATATGAGAGTGGCCTTGCTATCAATTAATGTAGGAAATTATAATACTTTTCTAATTAGAAATACAGGGGTTTGGATTTGGTGGTATCGTAAATTAAGTCGCCTTGAGTCGAAGGTTCTGAGTACCGACTTCGTGGCCCAGTTTGTCACCATCTGAGAGAGCAAGTGCCAGCAGATTTAGAATTCGGCCTGAGCCTAAGATGCCTAAAGGCCTAATTCTAAATCAGATCTAAAAGTTTCCTTCATCCGTATATTGTGTGGTGGCCTTTCAACATTTTTGGCTCAGGCTGGGGGATTGGAAGGTAAACAGGATGTGGAAAATTTCGGCAACTTCAGGTACCATCCCGTAATTCGCGTGGTAAAACTGAGGGGAAACCCTAGAAAGCCTGTCAGGATGGTCGACCGTGGGGTACGAACTCACGTTCCTACCCATTGCCGATATTGTGTAATGAATCAATGCGGTCACCAACAAACGTGGAATATTGGTTCTGCAAAAGTTGATATGGATCAGAAATATTGGTTACGGAGGAGAATGAAAATTAATGATGATGAATATCGAGTTCTGAACGGAGTACTAATAAAGGAAAAATGAAACTGGTTCGGACATTACACACGCAGAGCTTCTGTACTGAAGTATACTGTTGGAAGAGAAAACGAAGAGGATGAAGAAGGCGGATGCGAATTCTTTACGTTACTAAGGAATGGTCAATATTGTGTTTCCTGGCAATGTGCTATTTGAGCCCGACGTCATAAGTTAGTTGTCCTTTCGATAAGTCTTGTGGTTAATTAATTATTCACCAAAATATTAAATGTCTCTAAAAATACATGAAGGTAAATATTTTTGGTGGTAGCCTATCTTCTCTTCACCATCTGCTTGGTCATATATTGCAACGTTAAATTTAACTCATTTCCCGACGCTATACAATAATGAAATTTTGCACAGCGACCTACTGTAAGGCGGATGACAATACAATATTTCATTGTTACTTTCATATATTTTAAAAGCACATTTTTGTAAAAAAAATATAGATTTCTTTATCCTGAAATAAATACTAGCCTGCAAGGATCTGTCGTTTGACTGGTTGCAGAACGCTTTAGGGTTTTTAAACAATTCGTAGTAAAAAGGTAAAAATAAAAAAAATTGTATGACTAAAAAGAAAAGCATGAGGCACGCCAATTCATGAATTTGTAAAGTGACTGTATATGAGAACGCACCCCATGCTTTTTTTTTATTCATACATAAACAAAATTATATTTTACTTTTAATACGCATTGTTTAAGAAAAGTATGTCTTCAAAAAGTTTTTATTTTTTAAATATATTTTTAGCTGTTTACGCAGTATAAATTATACCAATAAGACACTTTCAAGTTGATAGGTAGTTCAGGTTTGAACAACATGTAACTGTACACTTTTGCTTTGTAAGCTGTAAGAATTTCCCTTCCCCTTTACACTTCCTCCTCGACTTCCCCAGTTCCTTTATCTACGTGAGGTACCGAGAATGACGTAAGTGTGTCCGTTGTGCTGAGCTAGGTGAAATGTTATACACAGCACATATGATTCATACATTTCTGGAAAGCATTTCACTACTTCCAGTGTTGACAGTGAAACTTCTTAGTTCTTGAAAGTTTGTGTAGGTGGAGCTTGGCTCGATTCGTCATTGTTTTTTTTCCCCTCTCTCTCATTATAAAAGTTTCATTGAAAGCGAATGGCGATAGTGGTTTCGTCCTAACGGGATTTGTGCGACCTTCCTGTCTGTGCGATTGTAATTTGTGAAAGCGTTCAGCCAAGAGTTCGGTCCGGAAACATGAGTAATGCTCTGAGAGTTTTGTTGTGGAGGTGTCGATCGGTTATTTCATTTTACCTGGCTGTCCTTTCAGGAAAAAAGTTTTTTTTTCTTCAGAATTTAACTGTCATTCCTCTGCATTCCGTACAGGTTTCTCACTCGTTCGCTGCCTGAATTACCTGTGATATTTCGAGGAACTTGCAGCCAACAGCAGACTCGCGGCGTTTCTTTTCACGCTGTCGTCACAGCGGTTTCATAAGGGTCCGTTGAACGAGTGGTTCAGTTCAGAGCCCACTTCAACTGAGTGGCCGTGGCCTAGTTGGTAGTGCGCTGGCTTCGCATTATAGAGGTCCTGGGTTCGATACCAGTACCCGCAAATCCTCACTAAGTCTCTTTAGGATGCCAGGATTATACCTTCAACTTGTGACCTGGCCGACTCCTTCCAGTGCACTTTTCCCCTACCCTATACTAAGCCTAAGATGCTTAAAAGCTGTAAATAAATCCAGAGCCCACTTTACCAAAATCTGTAGGCAACTTGGTTAGGACATTAACAACATTTTAGTCACTTTTAAAAAAAATAATTGATCCTTATTACTAAAGATAAGAAAATTTACTTTATACAATAACCCGAAAAATTGCAAATGTACAGGAAAATGTGTTTAGAAAATGCTTTTTATCGATAATCGAAATAATATGACGTATTCTGAATCGTTAATAACACGACTTTCGATGTTTTTCAGTGTTTTATGGCTCCTTTTTGTGAGAGAAAACTATAACGGACAAGTTACCATAATATTATCGTAAATTTTCAAGACTATAAGGTTTGATTTTAAAAGCTAAAGAGATCGGTTTTAATAGTAACCTAACAAGGAATCTGTTTTATTGTGAAATAAGCCAACATTTTTTTTAAATAACACTTTTTTTTGTGGCAATGTAAAAAAAAAAGTTTGTGCAATATTGATAGTACCATAACCAGATAGCAATTCAGTATTGAATGTTACGATTTATTTATATTCCCTCTGTATTCATTTGGTTATGATATAATAATGCAGCCATTTTTAAAGCCTTTAACGGTGTAGATCACCTCCGCCATCTTGGTATCACACCTTTCCATTGATTTAAATGGAAATCGTTTTACTCTCTCAGAAGTAGAAGATTCCAGTTCTGCTTTCACGAGATTTGCCCTGGTGGTTATTTTGACTCTAGTAGAGTTTTGGTTTGTGAAGTTGCTTCGAATATATGAGTATAATATGTTATTAATAGTTTACCGTATAAATATAATATGTTAACGGGAAATTACACTGTTCGTGTGTAAAAATAGCATTTCTATAAAACAGAGCGAGTCAAAGAAAACACTAGGCGAAAATAGAAGTTAAAAAATACGCTATGGGAAGGTCACACCAAGATGGCGGGGGTGATCTACATCGTTAAATAATTGAAATCTAAGCATCGGACACGTTTACAAGACTGCGTAGGCCTAGGACAGGAATACGCAGAGAACTACTTGCCCGTAAGCAGGGTGATTCATTCATGTCCATGCTCATTGATGTTTTAATTATGTAAAAAATATATATATATATAATAATTTGTTAATAAAAGTCCAAAATGGGTAAAGCAAACGTGTATCACTAATCGCGAAAACTAAAGCGAAACGTATAACTATGCGTTAAGTCGGAAGGTGTTAAAAAAAAACAACTAAATTTTCCTCTTTCTGTGTATGCCTTAATTCTGTAGATCTGCGGCAGGGATCCGCGAGACCCCCCCAAAATTCTTGAAAAAAAAAAAGTACGCTTTACACCCAAAAAACTCAAAATCCTGACGGAATCCCTGGTCTGCCGACAAAATAAGTATGATTTATTAATTTTTAAGCCGCTAAAACTTGGAACGCTGGTACACAAGTTATTAAATTTACTTCGCCAGACTAGAAATGCTTCCCGCCTGGTCCCGGAATCAAACCCGGTGGCATATAAAACTGTATGGGCCAGAGAAGTCCCATCCTTAGAAGCTCACCAACTCGTTTAGGAACGTTAATCAAAATTTAAACAAACAAGAAAAAACGAGAGTATGCAGACGTAGGTTATCAAAGAACAAAACTGACAGACTGACATTGTTTCTGCTACATTTCTTGTTGAGCGAAATTTCTCCGCCCAGACTATTTGAGTTGGTTCCATGCACATAATAAGGTGATTATTTCTGGCTCTGGGATGAGAATTCGTTATTAAGAGCTATAAAGTCGATTATTATTATTATTTTGGACCTGTAGGAAGCGAAATAGCAGGCAACATACACAACTACACGGTCGTTGACTGTAGATTAACCCCACTTCCGCTGTTGGTGGAAGTAAATCGCTCGTCTGAATGACCCCATATAAGGAACAAGCTCAAATTTGCTTTTAATATAAACGTTAAGGCATATACGGTTACAACGTGTATCGACCGCAGCTCAGTCCAAGTCGAGGTTCGGGTTTTCGGTAAGTGAACACATGCGACTCCCTTCCCCCGAATTGAAATGGCTCGGTCAGGCAATGAGTTAGTGTTTCTTTAGAGAAGCAATAACTCATCCCCTGGGTAAGCGTTTCACCAGCTTTGGCAGACCCTGCAGGTTGCCTCCACATCCAAACGCTCATGGACAGGACTAGGAAGAGGAAAGGTAACGCTTAGGGTCTGAATCAAGGTACCATCCACTCGTTCCCTCGGTACGGATTCCAGGGCTTTAAGGAAACGAATGGAGTTGGTAACGTGGTAGACTGAGGTTTGCACCTGTTACAAGAAAAAAAAATAAAAAAAAATGTTGACGGAAATCCTACGGATGCGAATGTCGCGCTGCATCGTCACTCACGGCATTGCTGTGAAAGAGATCGCTCTCTGAGCGAGATACCGGGATAGACTTTCGAGATTGTCGCCGACTCGTCTGGTGAGGAAGTTGTCTCAAACAAAACAAATCAGGGTTGACGCTTCCTCTCACGAACGAATACCTTGGAGAACTAAGCTCCCAAAATAACAGATTCGGAGGTGGTGAGAATCTCTAAAGTCTCCCTAAGAGAAAATCCACAAGTCGAAAGCTGGTTCACCTAAAGTTTTCAAAAAAAAAAGGAAAGGTTCTCTAATTTCCTATCCAGGACGTGGCTTATGGCCGTGTCTTCAAATTCAAAGAGAAAAAAAATAAGGACGAGGACCAATAGACGTTTCTTAAATGAAAACAAACTAGTTTGGTAACACTCATATAAACTTTATAAGAAACTGAAACGTTAATGAGGATAACAATTTAACAATGGTTGATAACAATGAATAAAGCGATCTAATGAGAGGCGTGGCTGATGGCCTCGTACTCTCTGGTTCAGAAAAAAAATGGAATGTCCTCTTTTTCATTACCATGATGAAAGATTTTCTGTTCA
Source organism: Lepisma saccharinum (assembly GCA_022664845.1). NCBI lineage: Eukaryota > Metazoa > Arthropoda > Insecta > Zygentoma > Lepismatidae > Lepisma > Lepisma saccharinum. The sequence goes on from JAGDQP010031751.1 coordinate 20,788, forward strand.
AAGTATACTGACATGAAAACTACAGAAATTTAAAAAAAGTATTGCCCAAATTTACACAAAACTTAACATATATATATATTTAAGATTTACAAAACCAAAAAGAAAAATAGGTTACCAACATGAATTTACAACTATGGGCTTGTCTCCGAGGTACGATCGTCATCCACAATTTTGTCAATTTGTTAGGGCAATTCAAAACAAGGAATGAACTTTTACATGGCAGATTTCAGTTACAATGCTAGTGAATTTACTTTAAAAAAATGAAAACAAACAGTGATCGTCATCAGATAACTCAACGGAAAACAAAAGATAGACGATCCTTTTCGTGACTTATTTCACTTTGACAATTTTCTTTCCATTCATCCTTTTCTTCTTAAAAAAAAACTTTACAAAACCATTAAACTCGTATTAAATCTCTTCGACATCGTGCACGTGACTGACATTTTAACACTACTTCTGCTAACTCGAAAAAGGTGATAATCCCAGTTGCCTCAAATTAAAAGGGAAAGAAAAGGAAAATCCAGAAAATGGAATACGAAAGAATTTGAATTATAGATTTTAAGAAAAGATGAAAGATACTGGGAAATTTAGCTCTTTAGATTTCCATATTCAGTTTACACACAAAAAAAAATATCTCAAACACAACACTTGCATAAACACAATTCTTACATACTAAAACCTTAAACCTATATCAGCTGATCTTTGTTTAATTTTCTTTTATGTATATATATATATATCGACGGATGCGCATTTATTTTGACATATTTAATACTTGAAATATGGGATGTTAGCAATTACTGCTTCCATTTAATCTACACCCCAGATTCTCATTATTACCTTCGTCCTTCTTGGACTGATAATGAGTTTGGTTAATATCCTATGCTTTTTTTTTATTATTATTATTTTTTTTTATTTATGCCCGGGACTTGTATATAATGGCCATTTTTCTAGTTGAAAAAAAAA
>JAGDQP010031752.1:2684-18929 GCA_022664845.1 Lepisma saccharinum
GCCCCCAATATCACGCGGAATTCAAAAGAATCCAATAGAAAATGTCTGGAGCAATTTAAAAGGTATCATGAAAGGTGAAAATTTGGGATATTCTCTCAAATTAATTGAGGAGCGCATTAAGAGATACTTTGAAAACCGCCACGAAGATCTCTGGAGAAAATGACGCTCTGAAAGAAGAAGAAGAAGAAGAAGAGTACAGGTCCACAGAACATGTAGTAGTGAATGAGGTGGAGCGAATTATTATTGAACTTGGTGGTGAGTGTGACACTGAAGGAAGTGACGATTCTGAAGATATTTCAAGTGAAGGAACGGATGAAGAATCTACTGAGGAATCAGACAATGATATAGAAATCGATTGTCAGCCTCTGCCCCAGTCGCCTCTTCATGAAACCGGCACGCACTGATTTATACAGTAGTAGTTTCGATTTACACTTAGAAACAACATAAAAGGATTTTGAATCGGTAAGTGCATAAACAATATGAGTCCATTTTTTTGCGAAAAACGAGTTACATGCAGGGAGTGATTATGACGACATAGCCACATGCCCAAAGACAGAAAGAAACAACCTGAGTCCCACCACTTCCTGTGGGTGCATTACGATGCCACTTTCCCCGTTCATAGCATAAATATCATCAGTCTATGGATTTATGTGGTTTGTACATCTGAGAGCAGCTGTCTGCCAATGCTCGTGAAGCTGCCACGCTCATGCATTTGATATTCATTTGTTTAGATGGAGAAATTTGCATTTGATGAGGTGAACGTCAACGAGGGAAGAAAAGTATGACTACGAAGAGATCTGCTCATCCTGAATTATATAAACGAAATGTGACGAGGGCCGCGAGAGTAACAGGAATTGCTTACATTAATAAGGCCGGGAAATCCATTCATGCTGTGAAGATTGGTCCGGATTGCCGGTAATTCGATAGAGTGCTATGATGCGATGTGCTACTGTTCTGTGAGTGATGAAGCAGTTTGACTAGAAGGTGGATCGTGTTTGGTCAAAAAGTGGGTATTTCCCATATTGTGAGAATATAGTGTGCCTTTTATAGGTAGTCCACTGTTCTCTTCTCTGGCGTAAGAAGCTGTGCTGGCAGAGAGTTTCGGAACATGAACAGCTGCTTATTTTTATTAGGTTTCATGACTTAGGAAGTAAGAATGAACAAGATTGTTAGGTCGTTGGACTCGAGAAGGTTGAAGTGTTGAAGGTAGAAGGCCACGTACAATCGATAATGAACCGAAATCACGAGAAGCAAATTACAAATATCACGTAGTTACTGAAGATATTGGTCGATAGGACGTTTGCAAGAAAGCATTCTGCAGCCTCTTTGGAATCACAAGTGAACGCGTACGCAGACCGTGCAACTGTGTCAAGAACAATGAACAGCCTCGAGACAAAAGAGGTGAAGCAGCCTCACAAAATGCTACTCCAGGAGCAGTGTTGTCATTAAAAGAGCAACATATTCAATCTTTTCCCCAGAAAACGTCACATTATTCAGACAAAGAAGTGCATTATGTTGATGCAGCATGTATGATCTCTTAAAGACTCTGCATCTTCATATTAAAGTGTCGTATGATATTTATCTGCGAGTTTTCAAAGAACGTTTCAATCTGCGATTTGGGCGACCCCAACCCACATAGCAGAGTACGTCCCTGGGACGTTCCATTTAGATCCCATTACCGTCAGAATGGTCCTGCTCCCATAGCGATGTCCTAAGGACGTCCGTGGGATAACTCTGTGGGCAATACAAACAGTTCATCCCGTATGGAGGTCCCCTGGATGTCCCCCGGAAAGCCGTGCGGGATTACCTAAGTGGAATTTCTATAAATTAAATTGACCTTACTATTATTATTATTTAATTAATTATAACTATACGTCCCATGGATATAAACGGGACTTAAACAGTACGTCCTACGAACGTCCCGATATCCTGCCAGGAGATCCGTTAGATATCCCTGGGACGTCATTTTGCTATGTGGGAAACGACATGTGCTATACTTGTGAATCCCTCAATGTAAAAATTAAGAGTCCGTCTTTGAACAATACCGCAAAACGTGCAGCTGTTGCGAATATATTATAAGTTTTACACGAAAATCGAAAATATAAAAAAATCTGTGTACTGAAAATGGACGTGTGTTAGGTTTGTGTTTCAATTATATGCAAAATCTTCAAGTGCCAAAGATACCTGTTCAGGAAGCGTTTTATTTGCGACAACTCACAATCAATGCATTTATTGTCACTACCCTGTCCAATAACAAATTGGTGTTTTATGTTTATCAAATTGGTGTTTTATGTTTATCATGAAGGAACTGTCACAAAAGAGCAAAACGAAGGTTTGTTCTTTTTGCTCCGTTACATTCAAATAGAAGTGCTTGCATCAGATACAGAACTACACTTCTGTAAGAACAACATAATCAATCTTGCAATAACAACATAAGTCCATGACCTCAATCATGACACTGTAGCGCACTGTGCAAGTGCTATCACCAGGAGTTTTGTGTCGACTATCTGCCACAATCGGAGTTGTACATATAATTTAGTAAAGTCGAACTATCATTTCTCACACTGATAATAAACAGTTTTTTCCTTCTCCTGTAAAATCTACTTTTGTGGACTCATGTTGTTTATGCATCTACCGGTTCATCTGCACATTCATAAGCGGATGTTTATTATTTGTACAGGTTTCAGCTGGTGTTGAATAATTTTAAGTCTGCCATCTGGAGGCAATTGACAGTACAGCCTTCCTTTTAGTCATGTGTGTCCCAGCTACAATTTTAGACTGCTTTTTCTGTATTTCTGTGCTTTTAACCTTCAGCGTGCCCTCGCAATGATGGGAGTGACTGGTTGATGCTAGAACATTTAGACATGAGAATCTAAAGAAAATACACAAAATAGCCACTCACCTGTGTCATGTACTCGAAGAGCATGCAGAGTGGCTCCTCCTTCATGACGACGCCCAGGAGACAAACAATGTTAGGATGCCTTAAATCAGTCATCAGCTCTACCTCTCGACGGAAATCCTGCTGGGTCTTTGGAGTTGCATTCTCCTTCAATGTTTTTATAGCTACCAACGACTGAGGCTCCCCAGGCAGACCGATCAGTTCTCCTTTAAACACTTTACCTAGGAAAAAAAACAAATAAGATTTGAACGTTAACTCAAAACAAAATTTTATGGTGAAACAACAAGGTTACTTTTCCTTTCGTTTGCTTAAGTATTAACACAAAACTAAATGACTAAGAATACCTCTGAATCTGTACATGTTCTTCGATTTTTTCCTTCATTATCGCGAGGCTGAATTTAATTCGTCAGTAGATGGCAGTAACCGCATGCACTCACTTGTTCCTCGATCTCCATTCTTGCCACCTAAAGTTTGCAAGAAGCACTTTTACAAACAAGTCAACTTCTTGGTATAGTGGGATGTAGAGAACATTCCTCGGCAAGATTTAAGCCACATGCTTTGGCTGAATTTCTCACTGTTAAAGAAACTATTCCACATTATGCGTGAGGGTAAATCAAATTGTTTCTGCTCTTTATTGAACTGACACAAAATATTTAAATACGTCCTTTTTTTTCCACACAGTATCTATTTTCAATTACTCATTATTTTTTCACCGAATTGGCAGTTTCTTGATTCCTGTATCATAGAAAACAACGGGACATATATGAAGACAGTTGCAAACGAACCCCCTTTTGATCGTTTTACACAACATTACGTCCATTAGCAAATGCTTTATGACATTGAAACCCCTCTGCTTGCAGTAATTTTTTATTCCCGAACCGTTGGCGTAACCTTGGCAACATTTCTGTAGGTTCCACCTTTTTGTTCGTTAAACTTCAATATAATTCACTGCACTCGGGGACTAGGCATAGCTTTCTCATTTATCTAAAATACTAACGAAGTGAATGCTAGATAATGACCATCACAAGACCAAGTCTAGACACACACATAAATATCTTCACTTTGTAATAGTACCGTACGTTCGTTCAGCAGCAGAAGAAAAAAATGTTTATATTTTACAGACCCTCATATTTAAGTTACATTTTTAGGTCAGACAAACAGCTATCGCTTAAGACCGTAACATATCAGAGAGATGACTTTCCTCAGGAAGTATACCTTTGGGAGCACAAAGTAACTGAAGGCACGGTTACTTTTTTCGTGGTGGCTTTGAGAAACTTCTGTATCGTTGTGGGCGAAGGAAGGCAACTGAGAAGAAAGGTAAATATAGCAAATAAAGTAATTTTAAAGGATTGCTTCTGTTTTCTCAATTTTAACAATACCTTAATTTTTGCGTAAATTACATTTCTGTTCATTCAAACGTTATACAATAAACCAATACAACTGTACAAGTGATCGTTCAAGATTAACCTTGTACTAAATTTCTCTCTCTCTCTCTGAAATGTAATTCTTACTAAGAATGATACATTCTTTCCAATAATGCTGATGCAATGCTTTGAATTTGACTTTTTTATTCATGGCCTTTAGGCATCTAATGCTCAGGCCGGGATAGGGAACGGGGAAGGATTCGGGAAGTTATCGGCCAGGGCCCATGTTGAAGGTGCCATCCCGCCTTTGGTTTGGTGTGACTAAGAAAATACTCTGGAAAAATCTCAGTCAGGATCGTCGCCTGCTGGGATCGAACCCACCATCTCCCGAAGGCTACGCCAACAATCTACCACTGAGCTACGGCGACTCGGTGCTGCAATGCTTTCTCATGCCTTTTTACATATGAATAAACTCGTAATGAATATTGTAAGGATATTTTCCTTTCTTGAGAAAAAAGATATATTAAGCTTCTCACATTAGCAACTTTTTATAGAAACCACTCACTTTGTTCATTACACTGAGCCTTTTTCATGTGATAAAAGATAATTACAGTTCTACAATTAGGCGTCAAACACAATCGAGAACGAAGTGACACACAAGTAGTCTTGCATGTATGTTGTCACCAGTAACTAGATGGTTAATCCTGTAATGTAAACGCAAACAGTAACTAGAGTAACTTTAGTTCTGGAAGACCCATACCGTGTCTATTTTTTTGGTTTCCCTTGTACAGAATATTGTTTTACAAGGGAAACCACAGGCAGGAAGTGGATCTTCAGCTTTTTCCCTGAAATAATGTCGCAAATTTCGGGAGCGGATTATTTACATGCAAACAAGAAAGAAAAAAAAGTCCCTTTGAAGAAATTTGAAATTGTGTAGTTTTACAGCTACAGGCACTCAAAGCTACGCCGACATTCCCTATCAGCAATTGTCGCGGAGTTTCACCACGGGGAATAGTTGGGAGTCGTTTTCTGCGAGACGAAGCCCGGCCGCCATCGGGCCACCTGCTGTACAGTGATATGTTTTGCACGTTGTTCACCGCTAAAAATTAGTGAGAACGACTGCTGTAAAATGAAAAGGGAATGTCTTTGATAAGAGTACAAAGTGCTATGTGTTTCCTTTGATAGATGTATTTTTTTTGCGGAGTGGTTGTTTTCCTCGCGATCGCCACCTCTTTGCCGATTGCAGTTGGATTATCGTCGGGGTGAAGCATACTGCCCGCGACCGGGAGTCGTTTCGTTGCCGCAGGGTGTTGGTTAAATATCAGACTCCTGTCTAAATGCCGAAGACACACGAGTAACAGTCTGGTGGCCCGCTTGTGCGAGGCGCTTCGTGCCCGAAAGTTATACGCGCATGCATGACGTGTGTCGTGCGACAACAGGTATGAAAAAACATCACCCAGCTGGAAGACAAGGATAGCCGAGTGGTTAAGGCATCAGACTTCTAAATCTTGCGCTGACAGTCGGAGGCACGAATCCCATCGCAGACCGTGAAGAACTTTACTAACTACGAAATAAATAACAGCGAAGACAATGCGAAAAGAGTAACTTAATATCGATTACCACTGCGTCCTATATATTATATATATGTGTCCAATATACCAATATGTGTTACTTTTACCCGCCTTGTTGCCTCCGCGGGAACAAGGTGGTAACAGTCGGCAAACTGTCGGGTCATAGTTGAGAGTCGCCTTGTTCCCGTAGCCGGGTAATAGATGGCGATTTTATCGCCCCGGTATCCGCGCCACAGGTGAGGCTCGCCGGAGGGCCGCCAAACGTCGCAAGTGGGCCGCCACTGGACCGCCTCCGATTTGCTGATTGGGTTATCACAAATTACGTCATATCTCAACACATGACGTAAGTGGTGTCAGCAAGTCACGATCGAAGTAGTATCCGATATACCTATTTAAGCAACGTTTATGAGTCAGGCAGTGCTATATAGACAGGTTTTGCAATGTAAGAATTTTATTATCAAGGAATTAAATGGTTTAAAGCTGCATTTGCAAATCATAGCATAAATAGATCTATTGGGTGGTACTTCGATTGTGATAAAAGTGCTTTTAATGCATGCTGCATTTTCTTACCTTTAGTTTTTAATTTCGTTTGGTCACAGAAAAAAAAAGACACTTTACTTACCGAATGCACCTTCTCCAAGTTCTTGCAGAAAATGCACATTGTGAAGAGCATATTCCCGTGCTCGAACAGGAGGTTTTGGCAGTAGAGCATTCATTTCTACTTGATGCGTTCCGCTTGACTTCCCCATTAACGGTTTATTCGTTCGACTGTGATTTCGACGTTGTACACACCAGTAACCAAGCCACAAAATGATTAATCCCACGGCAGCCAGACATGGTACAAGAATGTATAGCCAGAGGTTGTCGACTGGAAGAAAAAAAAATACATATTAAAGAAAACAAAATTTGCTGATGACTTAGTTGCCAGCATGAGATAAAATTAAAAAATGGATAAAAAGGTTTCAAATAATATTATAACGTTTGATACCTAAATAACTATTGTAAATGGTTAATTTTATCTATGAAATAACTAAACTGATAACAGTGTTCATTTTAAAAACACCACGTGTTACCATGCTACGTAACTAAAACAAAAGAACTTAGCTAGTACACCGCAAAACAATTAATAATCCACAATATTTCACAGGGCTGCCAACAGTTTCTGGATGTGAAAAAGGTGATAAAAGTAACTGGATCTAGTAAAAAAGTGACTTACTTTATTTAAGAAGTGAGAGAACATATAAATATTTTCACTTGCAAAGATTGCCAAATTCAAATTTGCACAAACACTTTTTCCTGCATTTTTTAACTCTCTCTCTCTCTTTTGCTTTGCTACCAAACTATCCAAATCACCTCAGAATGGAAGTTTTATCCCAGAAATGGACAATAAAAATTTATTCAGGGAAATAACAATGTTTAAGCATGGTATATACTGGGATAGCAATTTAAACTGCAGGCCCTGTGTCTAATGGATTTGTGTAGTATGTAAAAGGAAACTGTGGTATGAATGAGAACCGAATGTAACTGGGAAGATTTCCAGTCCCCTCCCTTACATCTATGAGTGTGGAAGCTTATAAAAGGCAAAGTTTAGGGGAAATGAAAGCAGTAGAAGTAACAGGGAGCCAACAAAAAGATGAAGAATTGTTGGAACCAGCTACGAAACCCGGGATTGCCTCACCCGAACTCAAAGATCATGAGTCTCCTGGGTTAACTGTACATTTATTGACACAACCCATTGTAATATTACAAATTCACAATTCTGTATATAATTCAGATGTTCAAAATATTGTCTGTGACTGTTGACACAATATCCATGGATAATCTAAAGATTACACAGCAATATTGAAAAATGCCTAAACAAGTGACTTCTAAAAAGAAAAACTAACTAAAAGAAAAAAAGTAATTAACGGTGACGAAAGTGACCAGTTGGAAGCACTGTATTTCATACAGTCCATTGGACTTCGTCGGGTGGTTAAAAGGCTAAACTCACAGAAAAAGTGTGAACAAAGTATGATGGGTCTGCTCCGAACAACACCTCTGTTCACACCTTCTCTGTGAGTTTAACCTGTTAACCGCCCGACGAAGCCCAGTGGACTGTATGAAATATTGTGAATTATTAAATAATTCTTTTATAGTGCTCCCATCTTTTCTTGGAGATGGTTGCTTTAGATTATCCTTAATCATCGACGACGTGCTTGACCATTTTAGATGTTCAAAAATGGAAATCTACGCGCTACAGCAGTCAGTTGTTCTCCAGTTTTGATGCTTTGTCAGCTACGTGTCGCCACTGTCTCTTCAAACTTGTTACTTTGTAAACACGTGAACTTCGCTCTCTTCCTCTATACTTGAAAATGTGTAATACACGAAATATAGTGACATTTTATGTATATAGTATGTGAATATGTGTGATCTAATGCGACACTAAGCTGTAAGTATTATCCTTTTTTCTCCTTCATTTGTCTTAAATTTACCTTAAATTGCCCTCCCGGCTTTCCTTTCTACTAGTTATATATATATATGTAATAATAATAATAAATCACAGCCATATTCAATCCACTAGTTGATGAGGCCTCTCCCCGAAGGGAGGAGTTGGTCTACTGCTCCCACGCTGACCAGACGGGTTGGGAGAGGAGAGCCGAAGCTCTCACTGTGATCGCCACTGATTTTTATTCACAGCAGCTCCCCAATTGTCCTCACGATGCTGGGTCAACACCGAAATATTTGAGCCCCCATCGGGAATCGAACCCGGGACCGCTCGCATTGAAGTCGAGCGCGCTACCGACTAGGCTACGCAGGAGAATATGTATAATGGTAAAACAGGTAGAAAAGAATGATACTTCCATGGTAGATTCTTGAGACAGATGTACAATAAGAACACAAACACAATAGAAAAGCAGTACGTTTCGCAAAAGCGTTTTCAACTGGTAGGAAAGAAAATGGACAGGTGCGGGACTGGTTTTAAGGAAACGCCATATTGTAATGATATCTAAAATGGAAACATGTATTGATTTCGTTTTGTCTAGAGTTTTGAAAGGTATTTTTCATATTACATTATGCGAAGAATTACGAATTTTACAAGGCAAAAACTAAACGTTATTGTTACAAAGTTAACCCGATCTACGGCATGGGTCCACTACAAAGTAATTAATAAACGAAATAAGAAACACGAAAGACGGTAAATAAAGGACACTTAAGTTACCAGTAAATTTTCACTATGTGCTAAATCGCCACTCAACACCATCAACTTACCACACTGCGCAATGTCGCAGTGTTCCTTCTTGAATTGTTGGCTATCGCTGACGAAGCACCACGGATGGGCTTCCACCCCTCCTGGATTACGACAATAACTATGCCCACCAAGTAGTTCCTGGTGCTCTGTTAACTTAAATACGAATTGGTGATTCCACGGCTGACATCTGTGCCCTGAGACAGTCTGGCTAGCTATACCTCGGTACTCCTCTCCTCGGCCCCAGTAACACAAATGCTCTGAAACAAAAGAGTAACCCTTTACATACAACAGATGTGAAAAGTCCTGTTTCTTTTTTACACAAAATATTACATGACAACTCAGAAAGTGTGAACTTATCTTAAATCTACTGTACAAGAGTTTAACAACGTTCCTACATTCGAGAAAATGTACTATACTTATGTTCGTTCCAAATTTGAATATGCCCTCTACGTTTTGGAATCCCCCACCAACTAAAAAAACTGGCAAAAACCAGAAAAAAATACAACCAAAATTTCTTAAATTTCTAACCCATAAGCAAACTCGGATCTATACTACTTATGAAAATTACAATACAATAATAATAATAATAAATCATTTTCAGATGCTAGAGCAAAGGCATTTACGATCAATTATTTCTTAGGAACATACATCAAAATAATTAGACTGCACAGACTTAGTATCATTGTTAAAAGTTCCGTGTCCCGTCATTAAAACTCGCGTAGACAACAACGGTCTCTTTTACTGCAAAAAGGAAAGGACAGATATCATCAATTTGGAGAATATGTACTACCTACATATGAAATGTGTAGAACTTGCATCGAATTGAATATATATCATATATCTTCCAAAGCATTTAGAAATATTGTAATAAAAAAAATGTCTGAAAATGAGGATTGTAAATATCGACACTCCATGTGGGCTATATAAAGTCTGTTGTGTTGATAATAAATAATAAAGCCAATCTGGTGTCTTTGTGTTGAACCTGAAGGAAATGTGTTTCACATCGTATAAAAATATGCAGATAAAAGTTCCGCTGAAGAAATTTCATGCGTAGTTTCTGGAGCTATTTAACCTATGTTTATTATTGGTGAATGTACCTGAGGGGAGGGGAATTTCTAGGCATGCCCTATTCCTTGACAACAAAATCGTTATGATCCGAAACCTGTCTGTCTATTCGGCACTCTTTCAATCATAAGCATAACTTAAATGATGTATCATGTACTTCTTCGATTGTGCTTTGTTAAGCCGACGCCGATTACGTCATTATATATCAAGATATGACGTCATTTGTGACGATGCCGCCTTCACTTTGAGTGCCTGTTGCTCCGAAACTACGCTTCTTTCCAAATTTCTTCAAAGGAACTTTCCATTATTTTGATATAAATTATCCCCTCCCGAAATGTACGTACTTATTTCAGGGACACACATTATACCAGACAATTGCTAGTACGAATTCACTTGTTGATAAATATTTTAATACTGTAAACAAATTTATAACCACTATAACGTAAGCCTTACCAGTATTGAATGTGCATCCATATATACTGCATGAATAGAAATACTGTGCCAGATGCAGTTTAACTGTGTACTGTATTTAAGTTTTATTCAGAGCAATAGATGTTTGATTGTCTATAGTATTTATAGTCAAGTGCTGAGAAGAGAAAAAGATTCATATTATCTACAGTCATAAGAAACAAGAAGATCCTACCGAGCCGCCGTAGCTCAATGGTAGAACGTTAACATAGGATTCGCGAGGTCGTGGGCTCGATCCCAGCGGCCGACCATCCTGACAGAGGGTTTTCCAGAGTTTTTTTTTCCTCAGTCACACCAGGTAAATGCCGGAATGGCACCTTCAATATAGGCCCTGGTCGACACCTTCCCGAATCCTTTCCCCTCCTCTATCCAGGCTTGAGCCTTAGATGCCTAAAGGCCATAAATATGAATTCAAAATTCAACGAAGATTACTAAAATTGTAGAGTATATTGAGTGTAAGTTCTGTCCGAAATCATCCAGTTGAGTGTTACTGGCTGAAGTGAGTATCTAACCTCCACTGTTTTGTCATAACAACAATCAGATCAGGTTAACATTTTAAATCTTTCGGGAAGTTTTTTCGTTTGTTTGTAACTATGTTAGTTAGTTAGTGATGTTGTTTTCCTTTTCTCTGTTTTTTCTTAAACCACCATCTAGTCTATATATAATAATACACAGCCATATTCAATCCATTACTGGATGAGGCCTCTCCCGGAGGAAGGAGGTGGTCTACTGCTCCCACGCTGACCAGACGTGTTGGGAGAGGAGAGCCGAAGCTCTCAACTGTGATCGCTACCTCTTTAGTCAGGTAGCTCCCCAATTGGCCTCACGACGCTGCGTGGACGCCGCACAGGCAACACCATCTGGAGTACTGCAACGGTCACCCGTCCAAGCACTGACCAGACCCAGAGCTGCTTGACTTCGGTGATCTCACGGGAACCGGTAGACCAGCTCAGCTAGGGCGTTGCCCATATATATAATGTACGTGTGTATGTATGTATATTCCAGCATAACGTCTGCAGCAAATTCAATTAAACTTGGTACACATATTACTTACAATCTGGGGGGAAAACATACTGGGAGGGGGAAGGTGTTCGGAAGGTGGTATCATGTAAAAATAATCGAAAACAACCAATATTAGTGTCGAATCCCTAGTTTTAGGGGTCGCTGAGATGAAATGCGACACTCCCGATGTCGTTTAAGTCCAAGTTCAGCCCCCATCGGCATGGGCGGTGATAAGGGATGAAAAATAAAATGTCCACAATGATCTAGATAGAATTCATTCCTTTTCCTGTGTAATAGACGATTGGGATATATAAATATCCTGGCAACGCCGGATAATCAGCTAGTTTTACTATAAAACCGGATATTCGGTCTCTAATCGAATTCGCTACAAATATTTCAGACTTATGCACACACAGGTACATAATTAATTACTGTATGAAGAATTTTACAACATGTAGGATATCTTGACACAATGCATATCGCACAATATATAAAAATAAACTCCAACTTTTCACACCCGTTTTGTTGACTTACCGTCAACTACTTGTGTTAGCTGTGGCACCCCAAGTCTCAAGCAATTCTCGCTTTCTTTCGATCCAATGGGTGGAAGGTCATTACATTCTGGAAGCACCAGCTTTTGTCCAATCAGAGGGTGTCTTTTGGCGATGGCGTATTCCATTTGGCAGATGTCGTTCTCTAAGATTTCACATTCTTCGCGGCAGATTCTTCGAGGAGATGGTCGTTCCCTCGTCTGATCACAGAATGGAAATGCTGTGTAGCATAATGATGGGATTGCGAATTCTGCACAACGCTGGTTCAAATCACTGAAAAGAAAGGAATTTCTACTTTAGTGCAGGATTCTTACACCTCTCTTTATAAATACCATTGTAAACATGAGGAAAACGTTTCAATCAGCAAAACTTATACGGTTACTGTATACAATTACAGGACATATAAGAAGTCCAAACATAGAAAATATTCATAAAACATACTAATTATCAATTTTACGAAGCGACAATATGGAAAACAAGCACTGACCATTCAGTTGTAATCCTCATTAATATGAGTTTGCTGAACAGCCACTAAAAAATATCGACTGATACAAAGTCTAGCTTACCATGAAAAACCTACAGAGACAGTTATTCCGAAAACAAACTCGTCTCTCTATATCCTATTGCTTTCTAATAGCTGTAGGTTTCATTCTAATTATCAAGTTTTTTATTGACAATTTCTCTTTTCGGCTACGACGTTAAAAAAAAGATCATAAATTTCCAAACTAGCCTGAAACGGATCAATAATTTAAGTTTTTGAGGAATTCTCCAAGAACCCAGATCTCAATACACTGTGAGTAGATAGCTAAGTTACCAGTACGTATATGTCTTGTTTCACAAGTTCTGGTGTTGCTAAAGTGAGCGGCCGAGAGGTTAGCGCACTCGCTTCCTGTGCTCGTGGTCAAGGGTTCAATTCCAGCCGGGATCTATTAAACGCAGTGATTCAGAGTCCACTTCCCCAAAACTTTTAGTTCCGTCCCACGAAGCCTACCAGTTCATTTCGGACAATTTAACTTCCCAAAAAAAGAAAGTAATAAGGATATATCGTGCAGAAAAAGACTCCTGGTAGCCTTAACGATTCAGCCTTTCTATTTAGGGAACTCAACAAAATGGTACCTATGTACTTGATTGATTAAAGTGTTTACGGGCAAAATTGACACAACTACTGACTAACTACTTGCAGAAATCATGTACCACCATCTTGAATATCCAAATAATATACAAAGCACAACAGAATTGGCGCGGAAAATTCCTGACACTAAAATAAGAACCAAAAACTTTTGTTTAACATATATCGAAATGTGTTTCATTTTCGAGACACGAGATTTGCAACTTGGAGCCCGAAGCACACTCCTTACAATGGTAAAAATGTACATTTCTCTCTAAATCATAAACGGAGCATTAAATCATGATTACGGTTCGGGGAACTGCCGCTCATATGTATCAATTTTGTAGATAGTCATCGAAATGATAGTGTTGCCAACTTATATAAAGACAAGGGTATCCACCGAGCAATAACAAAACAAATTCCCTGACTTCCCTGGTTTTCCAAATTGTCGTCGATACATTTATCTAAGAGATAAAAAAAAATAAGCCTGATGTTACCTTTCGCAGAAATTTTATGGTAACTGTTCACTAAATCTTACACTGTCCCTTGCAGGATATGTCTCTTCCAGAATCATACGGTTGAAATAGTAATTCACGTTCTACAGCGTTGTTACAACAACATTTTACAGCAGAGACTACTATCTCACGAATCATATTCATTCTACGTCGTTAGCACTCCACACAAAGAGCGATTTATGCTGACCGACGTCGTTTTGACTACAACTGTGAAACTAGTCCCTCTATGTACATAAACAACATGGCTGTATCGAGCGATTTGTAATTTCTTCATTTTTTTAAAAAAATTACTGTTGAAATATCAATGAAATAAAAGTGTTTTATAAATATTTTTAACTTACATGTAAATACTAAGGACATGTGGTATTGCAGCTGCAAAAGGAATTGTATATACAAGATGAAACGTGAAATTTTAAATAAACAACCGTTACATATTGAAAACTAACCGAAAACACTCTTTTACATTCTGTGTTAGTATCAATGTCTCCCCTTTCTTAAGGAAAAGAACAGCGAAATTATAGTTCAAACCTAACCAACTAAATTCCTTGACTCTTCCCAGTTTTCAAGACCGCCGGACACGCTAAAAACTGAAACTTCGTCAGATTACGGGATGTTTTGAACCCCCACTAGTGCATCAACAGAAAGCATTATTGAAAACTGTGAATAATGTATAAGATTATTTCACCTCGAATATTATAAATACGTGTAACCCGTGTTTCACGGGCCCTTTGAAAGCACAAAATTTTATATCTGGTCGGCAATTTGTTACTTTTATAGGCTTCTGATCAAACAACAGTTCAAATACCAATTTTGAGACCGAAGAGTTGGCATCGAATTGCCCCATCTCATCTGATATAATATCTTAATCAAAGTTTATACGCGAATATTTAGCTGCGCAGGGCAAGGACAGTCGGAAGAAGTTAGTTTCGTGTGTCCATACTATGGTTACATGTAAACAACACAGACTATTCATAGTCCGTCACTTCAGTATGACACGTCACGCAGTATTGCCTACATAAAATTATTTATTTCAAATGGGTCTACGTCACGTTTGTACCTATTTAGAATGGATGCTAATAGTAAAACATATTGTTCTCCATAAGCTAAACAGTGTTCAAAAGTCTGAGAGATAAAATGCTTAAACATAATTTTATGCTGACCTGGCAATGCTGATTGACTTGTGATGAAAGATCAATATCATGACTGGACTGTAGTCTTGTACGATTCAGGTAACTGAACGGTAAGAGGACAGAAAAGCTCCTCCAAACTTTTCAATGTGGCTTTGGATACGAATGGAGAAGATCAACTGGACGGATGGTGTGAACAACGAAGAAAGATGAGAAGTGAAGTCTCAACACAACTCTAGCAAAATGAAGATATGCCACAAGCAATGGCTGGAATAAGAAGGAACTGTTTACAGAGAAGAATTATAGAAGACTGACGGAAAGCGAGGAAGGACATACAGGACAGTAAGAGCTAGAGACGGAGCTAGTCCTGCTGAACCTATCTTAGAACCAGTGGCGAATCCAGGATTTTTGTGAGAAGGGTCGCATGCGAATAAAGCAGGGACATTTTCAACATTTTCCCGCTACGTGATATTTTTAACTGTAAATTTATCATAATTTCCTCTATGTTGCTAAGTTTTATAACCATGCAAACTGACAATAGTACCCCTCAAAATGGTTACTTTTAGATATATTAGATTTATCCGGAAACAAATCGAAGCTTTTTCTGACATAAATGGCTATACAAAATAACAATAATAATGCTATAAAAAATAAAAGTATTTTTCCTCGAGGAAGAGTTGTGTCGCGTCCTCTCTCTGGATCTGCCACTGCTTACGAGAAATCCATGGAAAAGTTATTTCATTTAGTAAAGAACTGTAAAACCAACTGAAAATAAATAGATGTTACTTCTACTGTGCCCTGTATTGGAATAAGTACTGAAAATGACTTCTTTGCACTGGTACGAAACAAAACGAAAATAGAGGAATGGGTACAACTCAAGACCCAGTTCTGATCTCCGAACTGAAATGCTTGCGTACGACAAACAACGACCTCAACCACCTCAATAACAGGTCACAACCACACTAAATAACGTCTGGACGCGTCACGATTTAAATATCTTATTCTGCTTCCTTAATAAAAAAAAAAAAAAAAAAAAAAAAAAAATATAGATAAGCAATAAAGCAAAAAAAAAAAGGAAACACTCGTTGGTTTTGGAGCTGATCTTCCAGGCAACTTCCATTCCAAGAAATATCATGTGATCAGAGAAACGACTCCACGTCACCGAATTATCTGACTTTTGAGATTGGAGTCCATTACTTATTAGTTCATGTATCTCTCAGTTGCCATCAGCAGTTCACTAAGCATAGTTCGACAGTTAATAATACACTTGAAGCGTATAGGGAAAGAAGGAGCAATGCTCAACAAAGGTGATCTCTCGTAAAAAGCATTTTAAGTCTCCTATTTAT
>JAGDQP010031753.1:0-21750 GCA_022664845.1 Lepisma saccharinum
TTATAAATTTGTAGTACGCAGATTATTATTATTTACCATGTCAGTATTTTTAACTGTTGGTTGATGTCAATTATATGATGAAAATTTACTAAGTCACAAGAATATGATTAGAAATTGGCAATATTCAACGCAGTGAGATACTGTGTGAGCAAAGGAGGACCTGATTTGATACAATTTCCAGAGAGGGGGAAATTTTCTCAGAATGTAGAATATTGTATTTTGTATCCATTCATATCCCTAGCTTGCAGGATATTTTGGAAAACAGATCCAAGGAAGAATTTTAGAGAGGGGGAAATCCCAACCATCCCTCGCTACAAATCGAAAACTGGGTTATGGAAGGTTGTCAGGTTAAGGAGGTTGTCGGGATAAGCCAATTTTTTAAATGAATTTTGGATTGTTTGTGGTGTAACATTAACTTGGATGTCCTAGGCAAGTCAAATAGCCACATTTTTAGCACTAATTCTTTGAGTTTTGTTCACAGAATGAAGGATGTATAGATTTCATTACGAACAGTTAGTTTCCTTGGTTGCCCAGAACGGATTCTGTTTTGCAATCATTATTCTGTTTTCTGTTTCTTTATGATGTATCCAACGGTAGAGCATGGCTTTCGAACAAGCATGGGTATGTCTCAGTACCGTACCTTTCACCTTTCGCACATAATTTAAAATTAAAGCGAGTTCTTCCAAAGTTGTTCCACTCGCTTTGTTTCCCACACTGCTTCTTTATGCCTCACATGGTGTGATCGCTTCAGTACACTACGTTGACCGCTCTTCTCTTTGCCTGTTAACTTACAGGTGCATTGAGTGGTAATTATTTCTATAGCATTCTATATAAGGCATCCAAATTATCATAAACGGGTCAGAGATTTCGGGCTACGTTTTACATGTCAGACACAGTCTGTTTTTTCTCTTTGTTGAACTTGTCCAAATACATTCTTTACCACTGTAGTTCTTCGTTTCTCCAACAGATAGTGGTATAATATTGATAGGACGATAAGAGTAGTACTATGTATGCTCTATGCTTAGTAATTCTGCAGACCTTCCTGTGGGAGGTGTCACCTTCCAAATTCTCGACCGCACTCCTCCAACTTTAAATCTTTTACGGTCGAAAAAATCAATAGAAACCGCGCCAAACGTCACATACACCTTCCAATTCTAACTTTACACGCCCCCAAATTGAAAATCCTGGCGGAATCACTGTCTATCTATCCTGGACTTCAATTCAAATTTAGCGCTGTCTTTTCTTCCTGCTTTAAAATTTATATTTTGTGACGTAGGCGGTATTACAAAATCTGCGACGATATTCTAGAAAGCTAATATTGTATTTTCGTGAGAGAGTATTAGCATATTTTGGATAAATGTATTTTCGGTCTATTTGTTATCTCTGCACATTACGATGCCTGATTTTAATAGAAAACTATAATCCTTAGGTGTCGACTATGCACAAACCGAGGTAATCGTGTGATCTGAGGCGTTTCCAAGTCCTCGGATTCGAATCCCGTTTTGTGCATGGATATTTGTGGATTATAACAAGCATTGCGTTAGTATAATTGTTACTGGTCGAAGTCAAAAGCTACTAAAATTGCCCACAAAAAATATTCTAAACACTATACACTACATCACATAAATGCTATTGCTTCAATGTGCTTGAAAAAAAAAAAAAAAAGAATGTGTGCACATATTTAATAACGTCCCTCTTTTTCATAAATCTGTATTTAACATAGAGTTAGGAATATAAATAGAGGGAACCTTAGGCTGTTTTGTTGGAGAGGGGAATGAAGCCAAGAGACGGAAGGGACGAGGCATTTCGGCCATATTAACTGGCCCCATATTTAGAGACCCTCTTTTCCGTGTATTGCCTCTCTGAAGTGCACTTATCCTCCTATCGAAAAAGGCAATTCTCACAGTACTCAGTATAGAGGGACTCTAATGGGGCCACACAAGATGGCTGCCGATGAACCAGAATTTGGATTCATGTGACGTCATGTATGTTATCTCTATTTTCTTTCTAACTCTATGGTATTTAACAACATTTCTTTATTTCGAGGTTTATCAACACGGTGGACTCACCAGTAGCATGTGCTTATCTTTACAGTGGAATGGAATAGTATTAAAATTGAAAGAAAAAATGTATTTTCTCTCTCTCTCTGCTCCACTCTCTCACACATTTTTTTTAGCACAGTGCTAGAAATATCATTTGGTTCTTTCAAGAAGCTATGACAACAATAGTCAATATGACGGTCGAAGATTGTCGCGGTGGCGAGACAGTCCTCCTGAACAAGTGAGGGCACAGAAATTTTTATCGATATGGGGTTGTTCAAGTTAGTCATTTTAGATCCCCCTCCCTCTTGTAAGCAAAAAATACTCTGCCCGCAATTTGTTATCGTTATTTCGTGTACCAAAAATCTTTTAATCTACGATAATATGCTTTTAAGCGAATCTTTCGTAAGCATTACTCTGATCCTAATCCCGTTACCACAAAAAACAAAGCTTGATTCCCCTTCTCCCCGTAAGTGTTTATGTAATACTTGAACAACCTTCATGATCTAATGGAGATTTGCCATTATTAGTCTTTCCTCCTTTAACATTACTCCTATATATGAGAAAAAAGGGCTCTATTCTTTATCCATGTACTTTCTCGGCATTCTCCGAGTGTGGGGACTATCAGACAAACTCTTTGCCATATTGGCTTGTTCCAGGATGTCAACTTTTAACGTTTTTCTTGCCGATTAGAAGGCAAGCGTGTTTTTGGTCTCCATAGCCTCAAATCCCAAAAGCTCTTCTAATCAAAATGTCAAACAATGGGTTTAGTTAACTGAAATTTTTCTAGTGTTTCTCTGGTGCTCTTCCTCCACATCTTGTTAAGCATTTTTTTGCCTACAACCTCCAAGCTTCTTATCATAGGGTGAGTTCGCCAATAGTCGACCGCTGAAATAAAATCTTACTTCTAAACACTTTTAAGGACGTATGAAGATTTCAAAATATTTGGAACAAATTAATTGTATGCGTCAATTTGGTTCTCTTGTACCGTTCTGTGTATTGAATGCAAACTTTTTGTATCTTTTAGAGTGATATAAAAATGTTTTACGAAAACTTGTCAAAATTCCCACTTATCGACCATCATCGCGCAATAGTCGACCGCGTTCATCCCATTAGTTGACCACACGTAATTTCTATAGATTTTATTGCGTAAAAGTCTCTGATTTCTTTTGATGACATTTGGAATCTGCAATATTTGTGATGTTTGAAGTTGACAAAACTCTAGTATGGTTCTTGTTCAATTTTCCGAGTATTTGGTTTTCCCCTTAGCGAATATAAATAAATGAATGGAGTTTATGAATTTATGACGGTTATTAGAGTTTATGACACATCGATTACAGTCAACGTTGGTATTTGGTAATTTTATTTGGAATAGTCGATTTGAATAAAAAATGAATCTCCCCGTGTGCAACAGATTTCTCTCCTGAAGGTGACTAGGTTTCTTTCCCGCGTTAAATTTCTCTCCTGTGTAAAGGCACTAGCAAACTGTCGAGCTTGCTTATCAGTTTGCTCGCCCAGACTTCCTGGATCAGCAAATTCGACAGTGTAATAGCACCTTACGCTGACGAGGTTGCTTATCGAGGAAACTCAGACGAGTAAACTGATCAGCAAGCTCGACAGTGTAATAGCAAAAAATTCGTCAAGCTTGCTCAAGGAGAGGCTCGTCGAGCAAACTGGACAACATTTGGGTAGACTAAATTTCCTCTGGTAGGGAAATAGTCAAGGAAGCTGAACAGCAAGCTCGATAGCGTAATAACGCAAAGTGTACTTGAGCTTCCTCGAAGAACTTGCTGGTCGAGCAAACTGTTAAACAAGATGATCAGCAAGCTTGATAGTGTACCACGTTTCCCAAAGACTCCACATCCAAAGCATATGGATCCATCGCCGTAGTCACTTGCGTCTTGCTCGTTGTGCTGTTCTTCTACAGGAGCCGTGGATGTCTTCTTCACTCTTTTCTTTGGATTTTCCAACTTATTCGTTTTCTTTGCTTCTCTTTCATCCCTTTTACGTGTGTTGTGCTTTTCTTCTTCTGACTTGGTTCACTTGGTCCAGCAATAGCATTCCTTAAAGGTCTAATTTCAATGTCCTTTGTTATTTGCTGTTCTGCTGATAAAGTAACCAGATCTTTATTAGTAGAGGGGTTTTTGGGGGGGGGGGGGGTCATCAGATTCCTGAACAGCCTCCATTTGTTCAATTTCACACTGTGGATTTGATGCGTTTTCTTGATCATCATTAATTGATTTGATGGCACAAAGGATGGGATGGGTAGCTTTCTTTATCGGAAGATTAAAAAACTCTCAGTTTCCTTTGGTGAGGGCAGGTGTAACTGATTCTTCGTTTAGTACGGCAGTGTTGATTTCCTCTTCCTGTTGTATTGAAATAGCGCTTGGTTCTTCAGGCATGGAGTAGGTGCTCTATCTACTCTGCTTTCAGCTGTTTAAACTGGTGTGGCTTCAGTAGCAAGTGACTGGAGAAAATCATTCAGTAAATCCTGGCTAACAGTAACAGTAACTTGTGGCAAGTATTCATTGTTAGTATCAATTACAGGAATTTCACCGACTACAACTTCTTCGTTTTTGTTTCTGGTAACCTAGCATTTTGATCAGTTTGTAGTTTTTCGCCAATCGGTGCTGCTGCTTGAGGCAAACTCAAATCTTAGGATTGTATTCTGTGTTTGATTTGTCGGTGGGGGGCGCCGGAGATTTTTCCTGGTCCCTGAGGATTTCATCCTCGGTTGTTGATCCTTAATATCATCCAACCAGGGATTAAATATTTGTATTTCTACCCAAATATGTTGAAACTTACCAGCAACCACTAGCTTTAGGAACCCCCTTCGTAATTTTTAACAAATCGAACACTGATTGTATTGACGTGAACACCTGCATTTTGAAGGTCGTCTTTGCATACAGTTATAACTTTTCTTGTAGTACGATCATCTTCACTAACTTTTAGCTGTTTCTGAGTGGTTTCTTTGTTCTCGCCTGCACTTTTGACGCATTTGGTGTAGTCGATGGCGTCCGGATTGAAAGGATAAAGTCCACATTTACGATTTGGTGCTAGAACCTCTGCAGTAAGTGGCGCAAACTAAAACTCTTGTAATGGAAGGCAATGTTCCGTGAGGTAGTTGCAGACAAACAATTTCAAATTTGTTTTTAAAGCCTTAGAGACTTATACGTCGGATGGTTGCAAGATATACGTTGCATGGGGAGTACAGGGCATACGATATGATCTCGTTGCTATCACAGAATTTGCTTACTTGATAGGTTAAATGGGTTTTGTGACCATCAACGAAAAGTATTATGGGATTAGATTTATCGTGATCTAATAGCAATTTGTTAAAATCATTGGCGACCCAGTCGAAGAATGTCTCGCTGACCATCCAGCCAGATTCGGACACTAATATAACAATCAACGATGGAACAGCTCTTCTTGTTCATAGTTTCGTGTAAAAAAATGTTTGCTTTTGCAAGGTTTCCAGAAAAACCTGTCAGCTAATGTTACTGAACAAATTCCCCGCATGAAACGGCGCGGTGGACAGGTAGCAAGAAATATTCGAACTGTCGACCAACATAATGTTATCGTGAGAATACGCGGTCGATCTTTGGAATGTCATGAAGTCGAGAATTTTATTTATTTATATTGCAAAACGGACTTTAATGGCAAACAGGAAGTAATTTGGCGCACTCTCAAATATTCCAATAATCGACCACCCATGGTCGATAATTGGTTTGTATGGGGAAGAAAACATGCCAAATACCGACCACTTTTTATTGCGTCATTTTTCACTTAATACTTTATACCTATTGGTAAATCATGCTAAAGAGCTCCTAAACTGAATTAATTATATGAAAAAGCTTATTCTTACTGTACAAAATATGTATTTTGTCAGAAAAACGAAAAAATAAATACAAGATTCCCATTGCACGCTGTTGTAAACTGAGCACTTGCGGTAAAATGTCACCGATACGTCGAAATTGATTGGCCACAGATGACTAGTGGGGAGGACTAGTTTGATGGTGATGACTAGTTGATGATGATGATGATTTGATGATGACTAGTTTCAAATGAGGATGAAACAATGAATGTAATTGGTGGCATTTTATAGTGCAGGCTTTATTGAGAATTACTTTTCGCTGCGGAAGAACACCGGATGTATTTTATATAGACAAAAGTAAGCAAAAAATGGTTGATTATTGGAAGGCGGTCAACTAGTGGTAAACTTACCCTACCTTGTATTATCCAAACTATTAGCGACACATGTAGCATAGTTACACTTCTTGACGCTCAAGATTAATTCCCGTCAAATACAAATTTGATATGAAGCAACTATCCTCCTCAATTGTGTTTTAGTTCTATCAACGTTTCGAAATAACTTATCCAATCATTAAGATTCAAGGATAAAGTACATTCGGCAAGGAATCAAGCATCAATCATTAATAATCGACAAGGATCAACATATGGATCGACATCCAATAAGCTTAGCTCAGAGAAATAACAAATCCAAACCGAAACCGGTGCTCTTTCATATGAAACGCGAACTACAGTAAAAAAAAAAAATCTAATATATATTACAGCTAGGGATATATTTAGCAGCAAAAAATTCAAAATCTTTTGTAAAATGATATAATTTTAGTCAAAATAATGTGTATTTGAGATAAATTTCTCACACAAACAGAGAAAAACGAAGATTATATATTTAATCGAGGTTGGTAAGCTGGAATTTGCCATCAATTATTAATATGCGGAAAACAATAGAAAAATCAGAATGAACAGAATGAAAATGAGTTATCATTTATCTGAAATATTTTAATGAATGAGTCAATTAGAACACCCAAGTAGCTACTCCATTCTTTAATGAATTGTATATATAAATATCATAGAGTTAGGAAGAAAATAGAGAGAACATACATGACGTCACATGAAGCAAAATTCGGTTCATCGGCAGCCATCTTGTGTGGCCCCATTAGAGTCCTTCTATACCGAGTACTGTGAGGTTTGCCTTTTTCGATAGGAGAATGTGTACACCTGAGAGAGGAAATACTCGAAAAAGAGGGTCTCTGAATATGGGGCCACATAAGATGGCCGAAATGCCTCGTCCCTTCCGTCTCTTGGCTTCATTCCCCTGTCCTACAAAACAGCCTAATTTCTTCTATTTATATTCCTAACTCTATGATAAATATAGTTTGTTTTTAGTTTTTATATTCATGTTTCTTTAAAATGTTTGCAGATCCTTGTTTTCATTTTTCACACTTTACGGGCTACAATTAGCTGAAATTCGAAACTATTAGTTTATTAATTTTACTGAGCATCCATTTCAAATAATAGGAAAAGAAGGTTAATTTATTATATGCGCTAAAATTTAACGCTGAATTGTGGTGGTGTAACAGATACATGATGGGTTTCACCAATCTTTGTTTTACATAAACGAATCGTTAAGTAACTTGAAGGACTTTAAGATTCGTTCAGTTTGTTAACTAACAATTCGTTAAATTCTTAACGATGATTGGTGAAAACCACCAACAGTGAAAAAAATGGCACTTTCTGTAGCTATGTAATATACGAGAAATGTTTATAATATTTTATCAAAATATTTTTGTGAATATATTTCTAATATGTTGGCCGAATTCAATGATACTTTCAAACAATGTAGAATGTGTATTACCTGACCGCCACGCTGGTCTAGTGGTTACCATCTCTGGCTGCTGATCGTGGTTTACCGGGTTCGATTCCCGGCTCTGCCAAGAATTTTTTTTCCAAAGCGAGAAATGGTGCCCACCCAGCATCGTGATGAAATTCGGGAGCTGCTGTGAATAAGAGACAGTGGCGATCATAGTTGAGAGCTTTGACTCTTCTCACCAAACACGTCTGGGCAGCGTGGGAGGAATTGACCAACTCCTCCCTCCAGGAGAGGCCTCATCTAGTAGTGGATTTAATATGGCTGTGAATTATTATGTATTACCTGAAATTCCCAATAATAAAACCTGACATTTTAAGATTGGGAGTGTCAACGCGCACGTTCGACGTGCACGGTATATAGCGCTTATTTACACGTCAACATACGCTGTCTCGCAGACGCAGAGAGTGAACTATAAGTAACACAGATAAGCGCTTCTTCGACCAGCTCCCAGCTTAGTCCAATGGTTAATGCATCGGGAACCTGATACGTAGGTCCCGGAATCGAACCCTGCTGTGGTTACTTTTTTAAAATTATTATTATTTTTTAAGTATATACGCATTAGGAAATTTAATAAAAGTAGTGATTTAATATACCAAATAGAGGCCACTAAAAGCTACGATGTATATAAACCCACCAGAGGGGGCACAGTGCTTCGGAAGGGAGCTGGGCCGATTAGCGGTAGGCATACGCAAAAGTGCTGCTTACGAAAATTGTGGCGTCGTTTCCTCTTGACGTGTACATAGGCGCTATATACCGTGCCTGTAGCCACCGCCTTTAAGATGAGAAAAGTTAATATTGATTCACCAAATTGTAGAAAACTTCCTTGGTTGAACTTAAGATACTTTCCGGATCGTTCAACTAGTGGCTATAAGTGAATAATTTACGATCTCCCTAAAATTCGTATGCCAAATGAACCACTATATATCCGGTTCATATCTGGATTGAAACACACAGCGCATCCACTAGCCAAATTTGTCACCAGAATATTGCAAAGTGAAAATCATACGTTAAAATTCACAGTCAATAATAATCAAGATGTAAAATTCCAGGTATATTCACTAAAGTTAATGTTAACAACAAAAAGATGGCGTCCAT
This sequence comes from Lepisma saccharinum, assembly GCA_022664845.1. Classification (NCBI taxonomy): domain Eukaryota; kingdom Metazoa; phylum Arthropoda; class Insecta; order Zygentoma; family Lepismatidae; genus Lepisma; species Lepisma saccharinum. The sequence continues at coordinate 8,812 of JAGDQP010031753.1, forward strand.
AAATGTTGTAGACATTCATAACTCATACCGATAGATTTAACCATCTCATTTTCAAGGGCATATTTGGCCAAAAATAAATATTCCGCCCTTCAAATGGAGGAAATTACTGACTTAGTAAAAATATGCATAACAAACAGCATGTTTAAGTTTGAAATCAGTTTTTACATAAAATAGAAGGCCTCGCCCTCTTTCACCTATTTTAGCAAACATAGTCATGGACCATGTTGAAACATCATCTTATCCAATCCTGCGCTACAATATATTAGGTAGCGGCCTATATAAGATTTGTTGATGACACTATTATGATATATCAGTCCTGTAATAAGTTCGAAACTGCAAGTCACCCATCAGAAAGAAACCTCAGGTACTTTTTATTATTTTGATTTATCTATTTACAGAAAAAACAATAGATTCCAGATCAAAGTTTACAGGAAACCGTCCGCCAGCTCTTTATACATTCACCAACAATCAGGCCATTCATACTTTTCAAAATTCAACATCTGAAAGAACTTTCTTAGAGCGTACAAATTTGGCTCCAATTTCCAAAATTTACACTGTGAGATAGACCAGATTTTATCTATTGGCATCAAAAATGGCTACAATAAATTCGAGTTACAAAGATGGCAAAATTGCAAAATCCACTCTCAGTGAAACCTCAAAAGTTGGCGTTGACAGTTCTAATCTAAATACATTAGTGTACCTATTTTCCCACTTATTTTACAACGAATCATGAAAGGGTTTCAAGATCACAATTTAATCCCCGCCTTATGCCCCCCACAAAGTCATGAAAAGTCCTTCACAGGCTTTTAAAATTATTTCACTGATTATATGCAACATTAAAGGCGTATACGAAGCCATATGCAGTTCTGACAAGACATATATTGGAATGACCAAAAGACCCTGTCTGTACACATACCAGGTGTGTAAATATGAAACCGGAATTTGTGCATCGACGGCGTTAGCTGTAACTGTAGTTACCGTAAAACTGCGTCCTTGGCGCCACTTGCTTGCTTTGACTGCTGATAACGATTTGCAACTCACAGCCAGACAAGTATCATGTCATAGTATAGTGTTTAATAGCGTTGAACATGGCGCAATTTGTACCTACAAATTACGATGTGCGGACAGCACTGATTTTGTTACCATTTGAAGAAAACTGCTGCAGAAGCGCATGCTTGTCGAAGATTACGGTGCTCATGCTCTTGGTAAGTCACAGTGCTATGCGGATTTACAAAATTTAAAAGTGGCGATTTTGACGTGAGAAACGAAGAACGTGGAAGAGCATCGAAAAAGTTTGCAGACAGCGAATTGCAAGCTTTGTTGGATGAGGATGACGCTCAAACGCAACAACAACTCGCGGATCAATTAAATGTGACACGAGAAGCATTTCCCATGCGTTTAAAGGCCATGGGCAAGGTTCAGAAGGTGAGAAAATAGATTCCACATGCATTGACTGAAGACAGCAGGAAAACCGAAAAACCACTTAAAACCACTTGCGAAATTCTGCTCGCCAGGTGCAAAAGGAAATCATTTCTCCATTGAATTGTGACTAGTGATGAAAAGTGGATAAATTTCGAGAATCCTAAGCGTAAAAGATCATGGGTAACTCCAGGAGAACCGGCGACATCGACTGCAAGACCAAATCGCTATGGACGGAAAACAATGCTTTGTGTTTTGTGTTATCAGAAGGGAGTGATCTATTATGAACTGCTGAAACCTGACGAAACCGTTAATACCCAACGTTACCGACATCAAATGATCGATTTGCATCAAGTTTTGAGTAAAAAACGACTAGAATATGACCAAAGACAACATAAAATGATTGTGCTTCACGATAATGCACCCTCCCACACAGAAAAACCGGTCAAGGAAACGATTTCGGCATTTTTCTGAAATCCTTCCGCATGCAGCTTACTCATCAGACTTGGTGCCTTCCGATTTTCACTTATTTGCATCCATGGGACACGCACTTGCTGACCAGCACTTCACATCTTACGAAAATGTACGAAAATGACTTGATGACTGGTTTGCAGCACAAGAGTCACAGTTTTTTTGGTCTGGCATCCACACATTGCCGGAACGATGGCAGAAATGTATCGCTATCGATGACTAATACTTCGAATAAAATAGTTCTTAGCATTGTCATCCAATCACTGTGTCTTTTCTGTACATAAATTCCAGTTTCATATTTACGCACCTGGTAAGTGAACATGCCAAAGATGCATGTTCCGAACACCCACTTTCTGGCCTCTCCAAAAATTTATGCAATGAGAATCACAGTAGTAAATCCGCACAGGTCCTATTGAAAGCGAAAAATCGCATAGATCGTTCTGAAAAGAAGGAAGGTTTGCTTCATTATTAAAAAAAAAGAAAAGATAAAAGAACTGTTCTTAACACATACCGTGGATGTGTACATAAAGCGTGGTCTCCTTCTTTAGAAAACACTTTCCCAGCCCCGGTCCAGTCCCTAAGCCCCCACTCCTCCATGCACAAGTGCAACTCATTGTCATAGTTAGGTTAACCCCACAGTACCATAAACTCATGGAACTTTTAACACTACCAGTTTCTTTCACATCTGTTAACATTGATTCACACGTGGCGGCAATTTAACCTGCAGACGCAGTGTTTCACCTTTGGTTACTTACCATATCAATTTTAACTCCTTCAACAATCACGTACCTGGTTCCACTGTTTCACCTTTATAGAAGTCCAACCTCCTATCCGAATTGGAACGTTATGCTTCGTTACGTACCCTTGCTCCGTCGATGGTTATCCGAATTCCCGCTTCGACGGAGCATTGAAGTAAACGGAGCAACGGAGGACCAGATGGTCACTTGACCCTCCGTTCGGTTACGCGCTGCTGCCATGTTGAAAAGAAAAAAGAGCGAGATACTGCATGCCAAAATTTTTTCTTCACTTGGGAGTTGGGACAAATGTGTAGAATTCATCACGTGTTGGAAGTTTAAAATGAACGACCGTGTCGAAGTATTTGAATGTAAGTATTTCAATAGTTTAAGATTTGATTTCACATTATGTTATCGATATTTTACCATGTTTTGAGTGATATATCTTTATGATCATTGAATAATTTTAACTTCGAAATGTGAAAATATTGTTGAATGGATTTCCACAATGTGCTTCCATGTAGATATTAATGGATGAGAGGGTAACATATGAGTAGTTTATTTAAGAATACTAAGATTAAGAACGCTTATAATTATTTGAGTGTTTTTAGAATTTCAAATGCGTAACGCTGTCAAGGCTCACTACTTAGGTGGTTATTCATAGATCCTGGTATAACATTATTTAGTGATTCATAGTTCATGAGACGGCAAGACACGTTAAGTATTATTGCTTTTTCTTTTCCTAGTTTTCTTGAGCTTTATCTCATTATTCTTCTTACAACAAACATTTAGGCGTTTTTTCTGTGATCATGAAAATAGCATTAGCTCTCGATACGTTAAAATTGAGAAATTTATATATATCAACGCCGGTAAGTACAAATTAGAAAATAAAATTAGTTCTAAGGCAATAATATGTATATTAGTTTAAAGCTAGGTTAGATCATAGACCTAGTCCACAATTCAACTTTGCAACTTTTCAATTTGCATTCTTCAGTTTGCGAAATTAGTAAAATGCCAAGTGTTTTTGTTCCACGATTGTAAGACGGGTTCTTTGTCATTTGAACTCTTCGGTCTATCAATTTTTCAAAGTCCTTACATTAATGCATTGCGAATCTGACAATTGACCATTGCAATGAGTATTTATGGAAGAGAGTATGAACAAGAAAGAGGGTATTACAAATGAAGAATAAAATGTAATATTGAAGATTGTGAGAGTAGGGACAGTAAAAATGTTCAGAATCTACTCATGAAAATGTGTTCTCAGCATAATTATTAATTAGATAACACATGAAAACATACTTGTCTTATCTTATTCTAAAGATACTCTCTTGTCCATTTGCAGTGCAATTCATAGTGATGATAACCGTGTTAATATTTATGCAGTTCACTGTTGCACGTCGTGATTGATTGTAGGAACAAAGTATTTTTTCTCGAGCATTTACTATATTATATATATTACATGTGGTGAATAGAAGCTTCTTAGCCAATACCCTTAGATTTAGACACACGACACCATCTCACGCGTGAACTATACTTCATATGATAATAGATTTAGAAATATGGCATATTCTGATTTCAATAAGTTCAAAGTGCCTTGAAACTTCTTATGCTCTGTAGGGAGGGGATTTATTTTATGGCCTATAGCTTCCACCAGCTATTGAATCAAATATACACCGTATACATTTGCAAATAATAATCAGATACACTTCTATAAACACCCAGTACGATAGCAGCAATCCAAACACTGTTTCGAAGTCATGTATCATTACTTTCTTCAATACGCACTCGAATTGATCAACACATAACAAACATGGCAGCGTGCGGAGGAATACTAATGATGACACTTCGCGTTATGAATTATATATATTTTGCTACAAAAATTATAGAGAGTGTGTGGAGCTAGCGAAGACTGGTTAGTTAAAGTCAGGTTGGATTTTTAATTATATAAGATACGCATGACGTTCTACAAATGTGATCGCCCCAAATTGGCAAGCAGATAATAATACTCTCATTTCACATTTCCATGACATGAAACTTCATTCTATTTTGCGTTTCAACTCTTCCAAGCATGTTGGAAATGTTACACTTTTCTTATACATTTTACATTGTATGCTTACCATCAAATAAAGTGAACCCCTAGTACGTAATAAAAGTAAAATTCAAGAATGTAACCGGTACAGTACCTTTAACTCACTTTGTAATAAATCCTGCTTATAAAACTAAAAATCCCGCTCGGAGAAATACCCATTAATTGCTCTGTACAAGGATGTAAAACATTTTAAAGCGCTTAGCAATAGATAATACTAAAATTGAAATTTATCGAAGTGCTTATATGTCCTTGTACATTAAGGTTTGTGGGCCTATATGCACTTTTTGAAACTCGCATTTTGTTGGCGTTTAATGTCATGAGGTTATTTAGTGCATCTCTTCAACTATAACCATGAAGTGCTTTAATATTTCAATTCCATGCCAAATAATATATTACAGTACATGGACTACACATAAAGAACCGTTTCCTATTACTTCATTGAGAAATTATATACGGTAGTAAACTCCACAGATACTAACTATTCGTGAATTTTGTGAAGAGTATATAATCTTTGCAGTGGTCTATCCTTACTCAGATGATGTTGTCCAACAGAGAAAGCAATCAAATAAATGTCTAAGCTTTTTTTACAAGTATTTAGAAGATATTAAATCATATTTCTAATGTTTTTAGTAAAGTTCACAACTTTTGCACGCGCTATCCAAGTATCATTTAACAGTTGATGCAATTGGTAAAGTGGAATTTGTCTTTGCAAAATGACTGCCTACTTTTCATCATATTTCTTTGCACTTAGCAGATTGCAACTTATCCTGGAACAGAACCTAATTTTTGCAAGCTCCTGGCAACTTTTCACTTGACATGTTTTCCTTAGCACTTTGCAAAGTTATAGGTACGTGGAACGAAATCATATCATCAACCAGCAAAGTACAAAGTTAAAAGTTGCAAAGTTGAATCGTGGAATAGGCCTCCATTATGATACCCAGTAGGGTACCTAAAATCAATCTCTTCTTTTTTTTTTCGTTCTCTGTATAGGGAACATTCAACACCCTTGTATTTTCTTCGCAAATACATTCAGTTCATAAATTTTCTTCATATCAGGAATACGTTGAAGCTACAACTACTATTCTGAGAATATATATTTTCCGTTAAAGTTGATTTTTTCAGCATGTTTCCTCTTTTGAACTAAAGGAAGGATGAATTAAAACAAGCATATGGCTGTACCCAAGAACAATATTTTCGACAAACAATTTACAATGAATACACACAGCTTAATAATTAGTTGTAATATGTTCACTCAGTAGAACAACTCACTCATTATTTCCATTAATTAATCATTATTTTTTTTTTACCTGTAACAACTGTGATTTTATGAAAATATTAACATTGACGAAATACAGCTTAAGATCTACATTCTCACACTATATGAACAAGTATTTATACATATTCTTCCACATATTTACCCTTTGTTTAATATTTATATATATTTATATTTATTTATATATATATACACGTACACAACTTCACTTAGTGACAACCGTATTCTTTGTGAAAGGATGGGAGAATTAACGGATGCTCTAACCAACTATATTGCGATTGTTAATGTATACATGTACTAAGAGAATGAGTTTTTATTTACTTCGTAGTTAATTAAAATAATTATATAAGTTCTCATCTATATTTCTTTTTAATAAAACAGCAAATTGTTATCTCTGAAATTATGAGCCTTTTTATGATTAATTATTATATAAAAAGGATAATTTTCTTAAATTATAAAGTCGCTTCGGACATGATTTTTAGACTTGATGAAGCATATTTGAGATAATTTGTTGAGATTTTTTTTTGGTGAACATCAATGTCCAGTTTACATAACTATAAGAAATATTAATTCGTTAGTTTATCGACGTTTTTTTGAAGAAGGTAATACGACTTCTAACCTAAGTCATAGATTGTCTTAGAGGTTATACACGACGAGATTTGTTTTCACTGTAGAAGAAAAGAAAAGAATGCGCTGTATCAATTAAAAGTTAATACAATAACTCACAGTAATGAGACATTTGCAAATTAATTTTAACATGAATCAACAAAAATTACCTCTATAACTGTGAATAGTTATATTTGTCAATTCCTTATTTAAAAGTATAAATTCATAACAATACCAGATTTGAAAACAACTAGTGCGAAACCAATACTAGATACATAAATTTTCATATAACCGAGACTAGTAGTCCGCTGGGAAACTTTTCATTGATCCACAATATTCACGTCATATTAATAAGAATTGAAAAGTCAATGGGGAAAAACGATGAAACTCCAACTGGACTTATTTTATAGTATCCGTACTAATGCAAAGGAGGATTCATTATTTGTCCCCCTTAGGCGGTATTTTCAACTACATTTTTCGGTTCATATTCATCGTTCTTTCCTCTTCACATTCTGCACCATTGTAGTACAGTATGTTTACTAACAGATGGCACCATTAGTTCGAAATTGGCCAAAAATGGAGTTTCATCGTTTTTACCCCCTAGCTCTTCAATTTAGATATAGTTAATATTGCTTTAGAAACCATTCTGTATGTATATAAGTATCATTCAAGTACCCAAATACATCACAAAGAGAAACTTTACAATGAACCAGCAATAATTTAAACAAGTCATTATCGTAACATAGTATAATCAAAGACATGTTTAGCAATAATTATATTATTTCTTCTTATACTTCAAATATACATAACTTCAAAAATCAGTTTTTCAGGTTTAGATCAAGTCTAAAATATCATGTCACATATTTTCATATATTATCAGCGAATACAATAATTTGTAATTCTTTTTCCGCTATGACATTTAGCAGCTTTTTCTCTAGTCTAGGATTAGCTAGATGATTTCCTCTTAACTCCGTGTGCTTTTACAAAAGCTAGGAGTTAAGACACACAGTCATACTTTAGAATATGGCTTAAATCAACTGCTTTCATAATAAGAGCATATTGTGAATATAAATACAAAATAAAAAAAGTTCTTAAGGATTAAGAAAAAATGGAGTTCATTTACACAAATACTCTGTTGTTTTTTTTTCGTTCTCACTCTTCAAAAAAGTATTATGTATAGATACGAGTTCCAGTCCCATACATCATCATATATAAAAGCACAAACTGGTTTTTCTTAAATATAAAGTTGTTTCTTTTAGCTTCTGATTGATTCCAATCAGATATTTTGTATATTTTCACTGATATTATACAAATAATTTGTATAATTTCACTGAATTAAACAAATATGTTGTGTTTGAAATTCTACGTAAGACTCCACTTAACAACTAAAGATTAGGTACTTGTTAAATGTTTATTCGTACAACGCTTCAAGACAACTAGATATTTTGCTCAATCGGAAGAAAGGTGTTATCTATAATTATAGCAATGTATATGTAATTAAATTGGAAGAAATATGTAGAGATAAGAATGTTATGGTTCTTTCAAAGAATATGAAAACAAGGAAGGATTAATATGTAATCGACCACTACCATGATCATTCAGGGACAAAATGGAAAAGATTTATAGGTAAAATGTTTCAAGTTGTCTTCTTGTTTCACAGATGTACATTTTGTTATGCTAATAATGTTATTTTACAAGATATATCTACAAGGAAATTGAGCCTGTTCATAGAATTTGAAGAATTAATGTAAACAAAATGTTAAAATAAAAATTAGGATTGTCAGACGTCATAGAATAAAGTAAACAAACACACAGAGTTAACGAAACAGTGAATATATATCGTATTTACCATGTTTAAAATAATTACCTGTACAGATGAAAAACTAACAAATAACAAGGATTTTTGCGATAAAGATAATATTTTTCTTTAATTAATGAAAATTATAAACTGAATTCATATTTCTCTTGATTTGTATAACACGGAATATGTTACATGGTTAGAGTACAAATTCAATATACAAATTAACCAGTTAGTATGGTTATTACTACATATTGAGTTTACTTTATACTGTGTATTCAGTTTGTCTAATACAATACCGTTCGTCCAAACAGAACTAATTGCAGGTTAATCCTCCGTGGATAGGAACATACCATTCGAAGTTGTTTTAGTAAATAGAGGAGTATCAGATAGCAAAACAGCTTTTATTAGCCTTAAGACATAAAAGAAAGAATAGTATTTGCACTCAGATGGTATGTATGTAATACGGTGTACAGTCAAAGATTTTTCTTCAGAGCAGCACTCATGGTCAAAGCCACAACATGACAGAGTGGTATTTTACGTGCTGGCTTCGTACACTAAGGGTTTTAGGTTCGGCTTCTTGAGTCATCTCATCAGTCTCTTTTTAATTGTTCTCTTGTTGCTGAGAGTGATATTATCCAAACTTTGTTCGTATTTAACTTTATGATAGGCCGAATTGTCACATGTTTGGGTCAGAATGTGGCTATATTCACAAACAGCTCACATGTTTTTAAATAAGTGAAGTGTTTGTTTGCTTCTTCTGGCGGTCGTGAAGTGAAAATCCGAAACATTACATTTACATATATTTTGATTCTTTGAGCATTTATTAGTATACATTATTAGTGTATACTCCTTTCTTATTCCATTTTAGTACTTTCATTTTAGGGCTTTCAAGACCGAGTGGCTGTCACGTTTTTATTCATGTGACCAGTTTGCCTCACGACGCTGGGTGGGCGCCGAAAAGTGGGACTCCAGCCGGGAATTAAACCTATGACCACGCAGACATGAGTCCAACACTCTAGACTATGGAGCCTCACCCATAAAGTACATTGCCAGTACCATATTGTAAATATTACTATAGGTACAAACATTACTTTAAGTTGAACTCTGCGGGTAATCTCGTAACCAACGTGAAAGATCTTTCTCGTAGGTTACGGTAATCCACGTTTTAACAAGACCGCCTTTTCTAACTAGACTTGGGGCACATTTTGCCTCTCAGATAAAATGAAATGAGGGGTGATAAAGTGGCGTGGTACGTGTCGACTTCTCGCTCGTAGTATGGTTCCATCACAGCCTTGCCAGCCCTAGGATAATTGTGCTAAACCTAGCACTTTTTCATCTGAGTCAAATTCTATGATCTTCAGTTCAACATAGAAATCAGCATCTAATTTAGGAAAAGGTAGTTTACTGCTACTTTCATTTTTCATTAAAAATCACAAGTCTGATATTTACTCGAATTTTGAATTTTATTTTTAAGGCGTTTAGGTAACTTTGGCTCAGGCCGAATGGATGATGATGGGGAAAATTTGAGGAATGAAGAAAATAGGAAGAAACGTTAGAACTTCGAAAAAAAAAACAAGCATTCGGTGTTTGTCCACCACAAAGCTCACATGAAAAGAGCCCAAATCGAACCGAAGACTCCATGCATAAGAGGGAGCCACTGTAGCCCCGACATTTATATATTGTATTGCTTGGTTTCAGCTTCGAATCCGTGATTATTTTTTTTTCAATTTTAAATAATTCATTATCATTATTAGGGATTTGTATTAAGCGGTAGGTCCTCCGATGCTTGCCAAACCTTCTCTATTCAACCCGATCTTCCTTTTGACTTAACGTGCAATTTAGTTTTCTTATACCGTCAAAGAATTGTAATGGTGGTTTGCCGCCAAACCTTATTATCAATTGCATTCCCCAGTACGCTACCCAATGCCATAGTCAGTTGATTTTCTTCATTGTTGCATGGAGCTTATTTTCTTAACTTCATCATAGTTTATACACTGTGTCCAGCTGCTGTTTATTTATTCTCCACATAGAAATAGAGGATCTACACCTATTTGACAAGATTGAAGGAGAAAAGAGTCCAAATTAGACATAACCCAGAGGATGACAGAGCGTCAAACAGATGAAAGAAGTTCAGCAGAGGGTAGGTAAAGAACAGAGAATGAAGTCAACGGTAGAAGTCAGTAGAGAAGAAAGACATTGTAAGGAGTTAGAAATGCAGAGGGTAAACAAGAAAATACATCTATTGTCGACGGCTAAACCGTCCAGAATATAAATACTTTGAAAAAGTTTCAATTTGAACAGTAACATATCAGCTGACAATATACTGTAAATATTTCATTGGTAATATTTCAGTTACTTGTTGTAGGTATATGAAAACAAAAGTTAATTAATGACATCTGACAATCTTATTCTAATATTTATTAATTTAATAATATCTTTTTTGACCCTGTGTCAATGTGTCTGTTTTTTTAATGTTAAGTGTAAACATACACACATCCACATACACACACACACACACTTTCAGCGTCCTTATCTTTCCATGTCATCATGTGACCAAAAAATGGATGACACTGGGTGAAATTCAATTGAAAGAAGGGGGAAAAAAAATTAATCCACAAGAAAAGAAAATGATGAGATACATTTAACATAGCCTATTATGTATTTTTTTTTCTTTGATTCATTGAGCAAACACTAAAGCTGTGGTCCTAACGTTTATACTATATTGCAAGATGTTTAGTTATGATACAACAGTAAAGAAATTGGGAATATCACCACTATTATTGCAGTCAAGATATTTGTTTTGTTTTTTTCATGGCAACTATATTTTTTTTCACTTGGCTATGTTTTTTTTATATTTTTCAATACTAATAATATATTTACATACAGTAAATGTCATAAAAATATTTCATACAATGGACTAATAATATAGCTTAACATAGTATTTTTTTTATTTGTAATGCACAAAACGGTAACTCTTTGCTTATTTCACAACGAAATTTTAAAAAGTATGGTTTCTTCCTTTTTTAAAAAAAGTAATGGAATGTTTTTAACAATTTTTCATTTTCAAGGAAGTAATATAAAACCTGAAAACACAAGCTATGCACTATATATTTTTTTTTAATAAAAAGAATGTAATTTTATATTTCTAGGGAACAAATCTGTTATATGATATAAGACTTTTTCTGTATGTATCAGTTTAAAAATAGCCCTATATGTACGTTTTTTTAAATATATTTGTATAACAGTTTATAATATATAATATATATTTATGTACAAACAAATGACTTGCGCTATAAAAAAATGCATTCATTTGTTTCTTAAGCGAAAAAAAAACGAAAACTATTTTTGCCTTTTTGTATAGTGCTTTTGGTTTCAATTTTTTTTTAAAACACTTAGCAAACTTTGTGGCAGTATTTGATTATAGTGTACTGTTTTCTTTTTAAGAAAGGGAAAAAAACTTTCTGTGTATTTGATTCAATTTTCCAAACAAGCTCTAAAGAAATATAATAATGAGTAACCGAAACACAAATAGACGACATAAAGTTATTATTATATTTTTCAGTCTTTGCGTTATGAGGCAAAAATATGTACAAGTTTGTGTACTATGTGTTCAGCCAAACAAGAACTCACTGCTTTTTTTTAGATTATAATTTTACCCTCTTTTAGATTTTTTTTTTTGTTGGGCAAACACTGAATTTAATTCAAAACGGTTGATTACGTACATTATAGTTCTTGAAGGAAAAAGAAGTGTACTTCTTTATGAGGTAAGAAAAATCTACAATAATTTGTTCTTTATTATTAAGATTATTATTATTATTATTATTATTAGGTAGGCAAAACCATTTTTCTTCTCAAAAGAGTAGGATTCAAACTGTTGTTGCTGAATAATGAAGTTCTCTTATATGTATATCTTCTATACTGAAGTAGTCATCTATATATCTTCATATATACATATATAGTCACAGTTTTCACATCTATAAAACTGTTCACTTATAGCATTGTTATTCACAACAATCACTTCAAAAGTACCCACACACATTAATCACAAAAAAACGGACTCAAACACAGATTGATGTCTCTTTCAAATCAGAAAATAAACTGGGCTATTATAGTAGTACATCTTTTTATAACCAGTCAATTAGAAAAAAGTGTACACAAAATACCACAGACTAGTATTGATCAACACATTGTTTTTTTCTTCTAGTTCATGTTTTTGTTCAATCATCTTGTTTTTGTTTGTTTCTTTGTTCCTTATTATTTTTTTTGAAGTTTCAATTGACTAACCTACGATACTAGTTTTTTTTACTCTATAACAAGACATCGTGGTAAATGCTCCCGCAGGTATTCAAACAATTCCCGTGATGCTCCTGGACAATTTGTAAGTTCCAATTCCTGAAGATGACGTAACTGTATTAGACTAGAAAGACCACTAGATGTCAGAAGAGGGCAACCTAGAAAAGAAAAAGTAAGTACTTATTACCATTTTCTAGATAATAACAACATTACATAAGTTAACCTACAAATTGTAAACAACCACATATATATC
>JAGDQP010031754.1:0-21748 GCA_022664845.1 Lepisma saccharinum
ATCTGTTGAGATGCGTACTCTCCACCATCCGACTGGATACTCCTAGTCTCTCTCATTGCTAATAAATAAGCCAAACGCTCGTTGACTGTCTTTAATTATCACCCCTGTCTGATATGCAACCACGCATTATTTTATAAAAATGGTCATAACATTAATTCTCGTTGAGATATCGATGTGCCGGCAATGAATTATTGTTACCTGTTGGCAACTCATTACATTTGTGGTCCTCTCGACCCATCTTTACTTGGAAGAATTTCTGGGAATCCCCTACTTCCTTTGGGGAATCCCTTGCGCCCTGCTTGTAGAATTTTCCAATATGCATTTTTGGATAGCCCGGGTGTGACTTCCTCTAATTTACTCTCAACCGCCTACTCTCCGATTTTTCGTCTTCACAATAATCCTCTCTGAAGTTCATTTTCCCACGCTTTCGGCATGCTGTAGCTCCGTAACGCCTCGGAATTTTCCCCCCGTTGTCTGGGACTTTTTTCTTTATTTTTCACTGTACTATCACCTCCCGAAGTTTGTCGGTCCGTAAGCTTACCACCCTGTATACAAAGGAGATAAATACTGAAAAATGTAACTACTGTAATGTAATAATTAGTATTCAGAAGTGTTACATCCTACAATTGCTGTATATCTGATGTAATTAATCATTTATTGTAAAGTTTTTTTTTACATTCTTTTGCTGTTTTGTAGCATCTTAGTTTCTGTAGCACTTTATTATATTTTTTCATTCATCTATGTATAATTCTTTATGTTATAACACTGCTACTGACATGTTCTATACCATTGTACATACTTGTATGTTTTATGATCAACAGAATGAAATAAAATCGTATCTTAAAGACTCATAGCAGGCAAGACAAGATTTTTAACATTGATTTGACAATAGTGCATGATTTATTTGAATCACTTGTGAACTTCAAAATTTCTCTTCGTGACATGTTCGACTCTTATGAGCAAAAATCCACGGAGAAAACTGATATGGAATACGAGTGAAGTTATAAAAGGTTTAGAAAACTTAACATTCAATTCGATGAAGTAAGAGACAATTAGGTAGTTCTAAAAGGAAGAGAAAAATTTAAAGTTGAGATGTTTCTTCCTATTCTTGATAAATTGCACTCTAAATTAATTAGAAGAATGGAAAGCTATAAACTAATGTCTGACAACTTCATGGTTTTCAGTAAGTTTCTGCAAAGTTGTTCTTGTGTCATTTCTGAACGCGCAGCTAACCTTCAGGCTGCATACGAAACTGATCTGGAATCAACCTTCCCAAATAATTGTGTACATTTTACGGGCCTTCGGAAGACCAGATGAATCTGTGACTCGCCAGCAGAAATGTTATCATTTATATGGAAAGAGAAGCTGCAGTCTGTTTCCAAATGTGGACCTTGCATTAAGAATATGTTTGTGTACTGCTGCAACAAACTGTTCTACTGAACGTTCGTTTTCGGCCCTAAAAAGACTGAAGACTTATCTCCGTTCAATCATGTGTAATAAAAGACTGATCGAGTTATCTATTCTCCACATCGAACCATCCCTCTTGACTGATGGACACATCAATTTTGAAGAACTTATACAGGAGTTTGCAGCAACCAAAGGGAGACGGAAGCAGCTTCATTTATGACTGCTGATTGGTAAATTGAATTGCTCCATAATTACATAATTTTAGGTATAGCACATACAGAAAATGGATTGTTTATACTATATTTTTATTACTGATTCTTATCTTTCCCTTTTTATTTCAATATGTTCACTAATTTTTACATTAGCCTGTAAAGATACAACAAATACTTTTTTTTAGAAGGACGCACATTAACTTTGTGCCTAAGGGCGCCGAGGAAGCTTAATCCGCCACTGAGTACACTACCAACATTTTAATTTGTATCTTTACACCAAGCGGACGGAACTCGGTAGAGGGTTGGCTTCACATTAGGGATGTCCTGGGTTTGATACTACGGCCGACCATCCTTACTGAGGTTTCTCCAGGGTTTATCTTCAGTCACATCAGTCAAATACTGGGATGGGACCTTCAACCTAGGCCCTGTTGGACTTATTTCGCCTCATTTATCCTACCCCATCCCAGTCTGAACCATGAATCCCTAAAAGCCACAAATAAATTAAAATGTATCAAATTGAATTGCTATCTTTACATTTGACTCTCTTGGTCAGTACATTCCTCCCCCAAACAAATTTTCTTCTATAGTGAAGTTTGCTTGTGTTCAATGTGATTATTATTGATACATACAAAAAACTTACATGATTGTTTCCGTTCTTACGCGGAAACACCCTCATAACTTGAATTGTTATTGCCCTATTGCAACCAGAATATTTCCACTTTACAATGGCTTACGAATGATTGTTAAATTTCCAAAGCATACCCAAAACTGACCTAAATTTGAAAATAATAGTGGGCAAGTACTTCCTGAAATCCAAACATTATAATATACTCTGCACACAAACCCACTTAGTTAATTTTACGATAATAATTGAAGGGCTTGGTGGAAGAAGGGCCAATCCCACTCCTCCATGAAAAATGAGTTTTGTGACTGAAGTGTAAGCTAGTGTCATCTAGTGTTTACTCTTTGAACTAAATGCATTGTGGGATATGCCCAACACCTTGCAATGGGCATCATAATAAATGATGGCGAATGCACTGTGCAGCTTCTTGGTGGAAGAAGGGCCAATCCCTCAATGTCGTCTTAGCTCACCGTAGAGAAGTGTAAACGTGATTCTGATCGGCCCTGTGGATGCCAGCTTATCGTTTTGCTCCAATGAGATGTTTCTGTTCTAGGTGGTTGCTAGAAAACATCATGGTGGACGTAAATGGTGTGTCTGTGTGTAATGTGGAAAGTAATGGTGTTGTGAAAGTCGAAAAAACGAAAGAGAAATAGTACGGAATGGAAAGATAATAAAAGAAAGACTTTGAGGGCTCAAGGACAAGAATATGTAAACAGAGAAGGCAAAGTTGTGCACAAGAAGGTGAGAGTGGAAAATGAATAGTGCTGTGCAACAACATGGTGCAAAAATAAAATATTAACAAATAGTGAGAAAGATTCCATCTTTCATGAATACTATAAGTTGGGTGATTATAATAGTCAAACAACGTTTCTGTTTGGACTGATAAAGAAACAGCCATGCAAGAGGATTTAGAGAAAAGATAGAGTACAGGCGTACCCGGAGTATGCAATACTCTGTAAAACGCCCTGTTGAACATTAAACGTAACACTGTGAGGGTATGATGCATTTGTTCAATTCCTGTTGTCAATTTGTTATTGTCCATTTGCAGGTATATTTGCAATAGTGTTCTGTACATACTCCTAAAAAATAAAATACCTACGTTACTTAGATTTTTTTCTTCATCGAAAATACTTTAACTGCAGTTCTCTCCAAATCACAAAATTGTGGGATAGGCCCTTCTTCCACTGACCCCTTCAATTATGTGTTAGCAATTCTGCATTAGAAGCAGCGTGCCAAGCGAGAGAAATTTGAGACGAATCTCAGGCCGAGAAGCGATGCAAACCATCACGACAATCACCTAGTGGATAACAAGGAAATGAGTTAAATCCGACGGCAAATTATTCGACCCAACCCTTTGGAGTCTAAATGTCAAGATATTCAATTTTAAAATAGAAATGGAGGAAGCTAACCAAATGAAAGGGGCCAGCCAGTTTTAGAAACATCAGATTAGAAACGTCCGGATAAATTGAGGTCGTGAACTCAAATTTGATATTTATTTCTCTGTCTAATTTGGTTGGGGCGTTATTCTGTGTTATATGCGGATAGGCAGATAGACAACGTGAAATCAAAGAACAAAAAATAAATGGAGTTAGCTAAACTAGTGCTTGCCTTTGTTCCCCATATCTGCAGCTCGTTGAAACAATATCTTAAATGGTGTCATTGTATAGCCAAATGTTAGGAAAAGTGATGGTTGCCATTTTAGAAATCCGTCTGAGGTCATGGCGAGGGCAGAATTCAATATGGTCGCCAGAACATGCGAGTTCTAGCACACAAGCAACCCAAAACTTAGGAAATATTGTACCTAGAGCTATGATTTTGGTGTCATTTTGTAGGGGTTTATAGCAAAAATGATTAACAAGTAATAGTAGGTATCTGGATAATCCGTTTTGGACCATGGGGATGGAAGAGTCCAACATGGCGCCCGAACATGCAATTTCAAGCATACAAGTAACTGTATTGTGAGGAGTAGTTATTGTACTTTGAACTAGGAACCTGGCTTCAAATTTGAGATTCTAATAATCTGGAACATTTTTTATTTACTTTAGTTTTTAATAGTATTTTTAATCTAGTTATAAGTGTTAATGAATCATTTTATCTTCAATTAAAAATATCTGTCGCCTGTTCCAGAATTTCATAATGTTATAAGAAGTGCGGTGTAGGTGTTCATTCATTTGGCAATCAGAATAAATTCTCTGGTAAAAATTGGCAGCGCATTGGTGACTCACAAGAGAAAAAGAAGTATAGACAATTCTTTCAGTTTCATTTGTGAAAATGTTGCGAAGGGGGAGATTGTCTAATTTCCTGGTGAATATACCTACACATTGTTGTCCGGGTACAACGCAACTCTCGGGAGTTGGAAATATAAATATGGTGTGCGTATTCTCAAAGTTCATCATAAGATTCATCGATGAAGAACCTGAAGAATATGTTCACTGGCATCTAGCCTGATACAAGTCATACACACAATAAGAGACCGAAATCAGTTGAAGCTTGACTTTTCAGTGTGAACCAACCTATCGATTATAGCAAAGAAGAAATAAAAAAATCTGGTATCTCATCAGAACACGAATTGGCACAGTGTACTCGTCAACACACTCCAACTCATGCCAAGTTATTGTGCTTCTGCTTTGGAAGGGCACCGAAAAACATCCCCTTCGCCACATATCGGGTGAACAAGGAGCTCAACTTCAGGAAGCTGCACAAATCAGCAGTAACAACACTTGCCGGGTGCGAAACAGCGAATGATTAGGTCCCAAAGACGTTCATGCAATTGATATTCACTACCTAAAATGGTGGTTGCAAAATGTCCTGTGTCAACAGAACAGAACAAATGTAGTGAGTGAATCGCGCAGCACAGCGGTCAGTTGCCAGCGGTCCAATGTAGAATTGAATTGAATTTTATTTAAGGCCTCCTTTAGGCCTAAGTGTTAATATTGTTATTCACGAAAAATTGTTAAATACAAAATAACACATATTATTATTCACGTAAAAACACAATTTGAATAAAAATAACATTTACATATTTATTTGGTGTCCCGAAAAAAACAGACATCGAATAATGCTTGCAAAGGAATTTCGTGAAATATGAGGACAGTCGTCCACCTGAGGAGAGTACATCGTGACGTCATGTTTTAGATATGCAAAATTTGAGAGGAATTTTCTCCAGGGGTATTTTGTCTTAGATTCATATGCGCCACATGATTTTATATGGTAATTTAAGCATGACACGTATAGCTGAAATGTAACCTTTACTTTAACTGCATTTGATTGTTAATGGTTAAAATATGTTAAACAACTTCAGTAATAAAATTTCTGAGGAAATACAAATTTCTTCACATATTTATGAACTCAAAACCGCTCTTCATGACTTTTCGTAAACAATCTCTATAACATAAATAAGAATCAAAGTCCAGATATGTACTTTCGTCCTTCTATTGAATGTTCAAAGAAAGCGCAACGTGTTGCTTTATATGAAAATTTATCTTGTCAGTTGGGAAATGGCGCATGAATATTTACTTCCTGTCTTCAAGTGTGCTTCCTTAGAATTCAGCTTTTTAACTCGAAATGCCTTCCTTTTTTTAAATTTCAAGTATTAAGGTCACTATTTGGAAATCATCTTAACTCAATTTTTGAGGAGGAGGGCGTACCGATGTTGACCAGCCCGTTCAAATTCCTCTCTTAACGCCCATGCCTGCAAATGTATAATACAGGATCAGTACCAGTGTTTACCCATACAAACGTGAAAGGCATAGTGGTCTGTGTTGTTAGTTGTGCTCTTCCCGTGCTTTCTATTGATGTAAGTAGTTAGACCTACCTTACACACTAATTTCAGCGAGCGTAGTTTTATTCTTTATTTGTATGTACGCGAAGTGATGATCTAAGCAAAAAGAAATTCATTCTTTCCACCCACTAAACATACGTCTTAAACGAAATTTAAAGCGAATATTTCGCGCTTGTATTAAATAAGTATGGTTAAGAAAGACTTTTCAAAAATGAAAGAACTCCTTTATATTAGGAGTATGTAGGTTACCAATTCTTTCACACGAAGTAGCAAAGATTTACACTTTTATCCGCCCGGTAAGGTGTGCCATGATCGCTTAAAGACATAAGCAAAGTCTGAGAAGAAAGAAATTTATTGACAGTTTACGAAGGCCGTTTTGTACTGCCTTCATAAAAAAGCAATAAATCGCCCAAACCTGTAGAAAGGATATTTCTTTACGCACACACCTTTAAAATACAGTTCCGAATTAATTCCAAGATAGTGAAGTAAATAGCATCCAAAAAATGTACTCTCAGTCAATCATAATCTGACTTCACTCTTTAGCAGCTCTGAAAAAGTTTAAGTCCAGAAATTCAGCTATATGTGGAAATCTCGCAACAGCATGAGTGACCACTGCGCGGGTTTTAATACGATGAGTTTATTAGTGCGGTTTTAGAGTACTAATCTTTGTGAAGAAAACAATGTTTAGTATAGGCGTCATATAGTGAAAAATATGGGAATAAAAGTTATTAGAACTATTATTTTGTTATCATTGGCCATAAAATAATTTATAAAACAGCGATGTTGCTGCGTCTGTAATCATTAGCTATGAAGTTTTGCTTATTCGTACTTGGGACGTTAAATACTGCTTTTGAAACTTTTAACAAATTATACAACATGGTTTTCATATTTTTTTAATCAAACAAAATAGTAGTCAATGGAAGATTAGCTCATAGATGCACGAAACACTGTAACTGAAACAAAAATTAGTTTTATATAACTTTTACTTTGCTTTTATTTCAGTAAGAGTTAAGTTTAAAGCCTGTCTACCTCATGTTTCTCGTGGTCATGCGCGCTGTGTTACATTTCTTCTTTTCCCCTTTTCTTCCATAAAGCTGGCGACGCGAGTTCAAATTCCGAAGTGTACTATTCTTTTCTCGCAAAGCTCAGTCATCTATGTTCGTATTTCATGAGCGTATTAATTTTATTCGTGTCAAATGCAAGGGAAGTTGTATTAACAGAAATTTGACAACGATTACAATTCCTTTAATAAGAGTTCAGGAAATATAACCATTTCAAGGTTTAGTCTAATAATATATCAATAGTTCTAATAGTCATATCAAAATGCTTAGAAAGGAGCAGATTAATCGAGGTCATATTCGCTGGCGTCAAACTTGAGGTCAGTGACTCTTCCTACTTTACTGTAATTTAAACGCTTTCATGAATTTTTTAAAATGCAGAAGGCTAACAAAATGAAAAGGACCTGCCAATCTTAAAACACCAGATTAGAAACGGTTGGATAAATCGAGATCGCTGAACCCAAATTTGAAGTCAGTTTCTCTGTATCTGTTTCCGTTTCGACGCTATCGTTTATTACAGATGGAGGAATCCAAATTAAGAGGTTCAATATTTTAAGGTAGCTAACAGGCAGAATATTCCAGGTGGACAGGAGAAATTAACGGAGTTTTTTGTTCTCACTGAATCTAAATCCACATTGTTCTCACATAAAAAATATAATTGTTTCTTGATTTTTGGTAAATTATACTATTTTAGAACTGCATTTCTTTAATTAAGTAAACTTTTAACAGGCCGCATTCAATGGACAAAGAAGCAATTCCTTAGTATCAAAATAATGGTTCCAAAATACGAGTTATGCATTCCTCCTACTTACTGAGGTAAGTTAGAGTTTTATAAATGAGGTTGATGTATATTAGTTCCCCAAAATGCATCTAATCACATAAATAAAATGTTTTACGATTTGGAAAGAAAATTATATTGGCGTAGGTGGAAAGCGAACCCGTGATTCTCATTGTAAAAAGTGCACCTAGCTAATCAAGCTAATAACCACGTCAGCAATCTGTTGTTATCTAACGATCCAGCACATCAGCTTATTCTTATTCCTAGTTTGCTTACACTCTCATTTCGCTTACTTGTGTTTCTCCCCCTTTTTCTGAATATGATGGTATATCATCCTATTACGATTCATTAAAACATTTACATAGTTGAAATAAACCGAAAAATTGATATCTACTTACAAAGTAGTTATCTTAACATTGATTTCACGTAGCTACCAAAAGAGGTTGAAAATGAGGGATAGAAATGGCATATGTGTAGATAGATAGATAGATAGATAGATAGATAGATAGATAGATAGATAGATAGATGTGTGTGTGTGTATGTGTATGTGTGTTTGTGTATTTTGTAGTGTATAATGTTTTCGCCTCCCAGATTATAACCACAACACGGAATTTTCGAAACAGCCAATATTTCAATATAGGTTCTGACCCCAAAATTCAATGTCCAGGAAGATGATATAGTCACGGAAAAAAGTATTACGGGAACAAGCATTTAGTTTGTTTTCTTTAAAATTAGCTCACAGATAAGCAACCATAGCTTGAACATGTTACTTGGGGTCTAGGTCAGAACCCCCAACGGTCAGAAACCCCAAAAGTAAAAACGGTCAGAACCCCCACACAAACGGTCAGAATCCCCACAAAACCGCCAAAACCCCCAAACACCCAAATGGTCAGGACCCCCAATGGTCAGAAACCCCAAAACTAAAAACGGTCAGAACCCCCCACACAAACGCTTAGAATCACCAAATGCGAAAACGGTCAGAACCCCCACACAATTGTCAAAACGCCCACCACATGGTCAGAACCCCACACACATGGTCAGAAACCCCACAGCATGGTCAGAAACCCCACCCAAGCAGTCAAAACCCCCAAAAGCGAAAACGGTCAGAACCCCCACACAAACGGTCAGAATCCCCCCGCGCATAAATAGTCAAAACTTCCACACTAACGGTCAGAAAACGCAAACTTGAAGACGGTCAGAAACCCCACACGAGCAGTCAGATCCCCCACGCAAGCGGTCAGAAACCACACACGAGCGGTCAGAATTCCCAAATCCGAAAACGGTTAGAAACCCCACTCAAATGGTGAGAACGCCCACCACAAAGTCAGAAACCCCACACAGATGGTCAGAAACCCCACACAACGGTCAGAAAGGCCACACAAACGGTCAGCATACCCAAATGCGAAAACGGTCATCACTTTGACCAGAATGCTACAGGAAACACCAATGACAGTTTACAGGAAAATACACAATTTGAGACAAATGCTTACTAAAGCAACCTTCTCACAGGTGACAACCCAGAAAAATAGAAACCCAAAGAATTAGAACTAACCCCCCTCCCCTCAAAGAAACAAAATGAACCACACACATATAATTGGGAAGCATTGAATTGAATTATTCAAATATATAACAGAGTCTACTCAGGACTGAACCTACAAACAAATAAAGAAACAATAATGTAAGACCGACCGTAAAAAAAGCCGGGTCGGTACCGAAAAATACTGTCAGTAACACATGACAGCACACCTCCATACTAATCACAAAAAAATAAAATTACAGGAACCTTCTAAAAGAAAAACACGAATACTGTCACCACCAGAGATATTACAGAATAATAATAATAATAATAAACCAACGACATGACCACCAAGACTGCCTTACACAAACTAACGGCAATCACAACACTATGGAACGACTGACCGAAATCAAATTACCAAAACAGAAAGAACAAAACGCTTTTACGAACATTACAAAAATAATTATTATGAATAAGTTATTATAAAAATAAAAATAATGACAACACAACCTCTGCCTGAACGATATCAGGCCTACATGACCAGAGGCCAAAATAACAATGCAAAAGCAACCATACGGGAATATTAACCTGATAATATTGTTAATTATAATAATAACCAAAGAAACAACGAACCCAGAATTTTCCAAATACTACCTAGTTTTGGGGCCCCTCTGAAGGGGAAAATTATATTGGGAAACAATAGAACCGAAGTCAGGGAACGGAATGAGCTCTATTAATGACAAATTAACCGATAACATTATTAACAATAATAGATAGAAACATTTTCAAACAATATGGAAGAAAGAGCCCAATCTCATTTATGACCCACATAACTACAGAGCTCTTATAATTGAGAGAGTACCGCATACAATTGAAAATGGAAAATAAACAACATTTTCGGAACCCGGTACAGCCGGACGACTAATACATACAGAGAGGAAATATAACTTAATAAGGCCTGTCTAAAAACTCACAGGAAGGAAAAGAAAAGGGAGATAAACACGGAAGGAAATGATAAGAGAAGAAAGATAGGAGGTTAAAACTACCCAAAAAGAGAGAGTGTGGGGTTTCTGACCGTTTGTGTGCGGGACCTGACTGCTCGTATGTGGTTTCTGACCGTCTTCAAGTTTGGGTTTTCTGACCGTTTGTGTGGGAATTTTGACTATTTATGCGCGTGGGGATTCTGACTGTTTGTGTGGGCGTTTTGACCATTTGTGTGGGGTTCTGACCGTTTGGGTGGGGCTTCTGACCATTGTGTGGGGTTTCTGACTATGTGTGGGGGGGTTCTGACAATGTGGTGGGCGTTCTGACAATTGTGTGGAGGTTCTGACCGTTTTCGTATTTGGGGATTCTGACCGTTTGTGTGGGGTTCTGACCGTTTTAGTTTTGGGGTTTCTGGTATCGTCAGGGGCTTGTGTCACTGGCGGAACGTTGGAGAAGGACCATACAGTGTGATGGGATGTAATTCGCCGAATAGGCTTCTGTGGTACAGGGGGAGGCGGATGCTGCACATTATCCATGAAAACGCTACGAACATATGATTCACCCTGGTATCTATGATCTAATCTTCCATTCAGTGCTATTTCCCTAGATTCTATACATATGAAAACCGTACCCTACAATTTGGTAAAAGTTCTAAAAAAGGAATTTAAAGTCCTAAGTGAGAATAAGCAACACTTCATCGCTACTGATTACGAACGTGCTGATATCGCTGTATGAAATTTACTTTATAATCAATAATAGTGAAAAATAATTTTCTTCAATTTATTCAACTACAGAGAATGTTTGTCAGTAGAGGCTAGTATATTTTCTTAAAATTTATTTATTGCTTTTAGGTATCTTAGGCTCAAACCGGAGAAGTTAGTAGCTG
This sequence comes from Lepisma saccharinum, assembly GCA_022664845.1. Lineage (NCBI taxonomy): Eukaryota > Metazoa > Arthropoda > Insecta > Zygentoma > Lepismatidae > Lepisma > Lepisma saccharinum. The sequence goes on from JAGDQP010031754.1 coordinate 11,245, forward strand.
CAGGAACTGGTGTAACTAGTAAGTCAATATTTAAAAACAGGAGTTTGGATACTCATGTTTTGCGACGTTGCCACATAATTCATATCAGAACTTAGTTTTTTCAGAGACCAACCAGAGGGTTTTATACAAATTATAATAAATAACAAATATAAAGATTACGATAAAGAAAATTTTGAAGAGGAACTTAACTTTTGAATGACTTACTCCTAACACTTTTCTTATAGTGGAAAACATTTAATTTTGTAATTTATGCTTTTGAAAGAGACCGGCCATTTTATGATTGACTGAGTGTACAACAGTAAAAGTGTATGTTAAAGTTGCCATGACAAGTGTGAAGGTTTGCCTAAAGTTTCCAACAAAGTTCCTAGTTGCCACTTGGCAAATGTGCAACACACTTGCCATTTAATTTTGGTGAAAAATGTCCAAAATATGTTTCGGCAAATTCTTGTTTTAATTTATCATAATTAACTTGAAACTTTGAGTTAACCCAGTTGCTGCTGCAAATGAGAGAAGTTTCCAATCTCCGAACCAATGGCCATTGTATTCAAATACGAATCTTCTAAATTTGACGTTTGAGATATTACCAGTTGGATTACAGCGCCCCTTACAATTCTCCACCAAAATTGCAATGTTCCATTTCTGTGGATGATTCAGAAAGGAAATTAGTTTTATTTACTATGCATATATTCTGTAATTCAGATACTGTATAAGCGTGTAATCCGATAATTATTCGATTATCCTCTATCTGAACAATTGTTCGATTATCCATAATCCGGATAAAATTGTTCGAAAGTTGGACATTACATGGATTATGAGATTACTCGAATAATAGGATTTCGGATTACCGAATAATAAACTGTTTGATTAACCGGACAGCAAATTATTCATATATTGACAAGAGTCGGTCATTAGAACTCTTAATCAACAAGGATGCTAACTTCAACTTCCCTATCGAATGCTAAAGGAAGTTACGAGTTCAACAAAGTCCTAAAATTCCTACAGAGATGGAGGTGAAAACATTCGTAATTGTATTCTGACAAGGAAGGGTCGCGATATGTTGTCGCTGCGATCCTAATCAAACATAGTGCATCTGATAGAGGATGGTGAGATATGGAGAGTACCAAAATTTAAGGTGCGATGGACAAGGGGGTGGAGCTAAGGGGGGGCGAAACCTCGAAATTGAAAGAAGTTAAATAAAGGATATATCCACAGTATTTCAGAATAAAGGACAAAACTTTCGGGAGGTGATTTCTGGCATCAAAGCAAGTAAAGTCCTTTGGACATGGGTGAAATTTCGCTAGTTTTGGAGATATAGCGTTTCCAACTTTGAGTCCAAAATCGGCGCCTAGTAATGGGAGAAAATGAATAATTTTCAGTAAGTCAGAAACGAGTCATTGAATGAAAATTCCGTTTCCAAAAATTTGTTCCTAGCAACATGGTGGACATCAGGAGTGAAAACACGATGTCACCGGTTTGTCAGTGTTGTCAACGAGGTATACAGATTAATTTTTTCAAATGGCAGTACGTCGTGTTATTGGATATTTTACATCGTCTGTTGATCATAAACAACGTACTTAAAGCACACACCACAGTGCTGCAAACACGGATAAGACAGAGAGGTTGTCACGATCTTATACAAATTACAGGTCAGTCCATCTGAAATCATCCGGCTTGGTTAATCTACCTCTTTCAATAATAATAATGATAATAAAAATAATCCTTATATTCCTTAGAATAGTTCAAAACGGGTATTCTTTTATTTCTATTACAATATAATAATTAATGGCCACCGTGTTTGCAGTAGTTTACAAAAAATATAATATGTGCGTACTGATTTATCATAGGACATTCAAACAGAAACCATTTTCTTTTGCTTTAAATTTGTTTGATAATTTCAATTCTCTTCATGATAAGCCTCAAACGTAACTGAAGTAATCAAAATAATATCCAAATGTGATTTTCACAACAGAATAAATTCCTGTTTTAGGGGACTTTTTCGTACGGAGCGGATTGAATATCAGCGTTGATCTTTTGTACACTATTATACATCAAATTATATTGAATGTACACAAAATATGAAGGCTGATATGTAGTTCCTTAATTTCTTATGAATGTTTGAAAATCCAAAAATTCGTATCGTACTAGGAACCATATGTCAGGAGCTATATTTTGCGTACATTCAATAGAATAGTGTACAAAAGATCGACGCTGATATTAAATCAGCTCCGTACGAAAAAAGCCTCCTAAAACAGTAATTTATTCTGTTTTGAAAATCACATTTGGATACCATTTTGATCACTTCAGTTACATTTTAGGCTTATCATGCAGAGAATTGAAATTATCAAACAAATTTAAAGGAAAAGAAAATGGTTTCTGTTTGAATGTCCTATGCTAAACCAGTACGCACATATTATATATTTTGTAAACTACTGCAAAAACTGTTGCCATTAATTAATATATTGGGATAGAAATAAAAGAATACCCGTTTTGAACTATTCTAATATAACGAACATAAGTATTATTTTTATTATAATTTTTGAAGCAGGTCGATTAACCAAGCAGGATGATTTCAGATGGACTGACCTGTAATTTGTATAAGATCGCGACAACCTCTCTGTCTTATCCGTGATTGCAGCACTGTGGTGTGTGCTTTAAGTACGTTGTTTATCATCAATAGACGATGTAAAATATCCAATAACACGACGTACTACCAATTGAAAAATTTAATCTGTATATCTAGTTGACAACACTGACAAACCGGTGACATCGTGTTTTCACTCCTGATGTCCACCATGTTGCTAGGAACAAATTTTTGGAAACGGAATTTTCATTCAATGACTCGTTTCTGACTTACTGAAAATTATTCACTTTCTCCCATTACTAGGCGCCGATTTTGGACTCAAAGTTGGAAATGCTATATCTCCTAAACTAATCGAAATTTCACCCGTATTAAAAGGAGTTTTTACTTGTTTTGATGTCAGAAATCACCTCCCGCAGGTTCCGTCCTTTATTCTGAAATACTGTGGATATATCCTTTATTTAACTTCTTTCAATTTTGAAGATACTCCCCCCCTAGCTCCGACCCTTGTCAATTACACCTTAAATTTTGGTATTCTCCATATCTCACCATCATATATCAGATGCAGTATATTTGGTTAGGATCTCAGTAGAGAGTATAAAAAGAACTCGCACTAATTAACCCCTTGACCCCGAAATCTGAGTTTTTGTGGCAATTAATTTTTACTTTTGACGTTTCTCAGGAACTTTGGTGCCCCAAATGTCTATGTGGTGACTCCCCACCCCACCCCACCTCTCAGGACATCGTGGGAAAAATTTTGGTGATGGCATTTGTGGACGCCATATTGATCATGAAATAATATGAAAATAAGATTAGGAACATTAGTTGAATACACTATACAGTAAAAAAGAACATTGGATATGAATGGGGATGTTCTTTTGATGAAATGGTAGGGGAAAGAACTGGAGATCGAACCCAGGAGCTTCTCTATGGGAAACCTTGGTGAGAAATGCACATACGCTAAGAAAAATATAAATTTTATTTTGAAGATATGAAAACATAGTTAAGAACTCATTGAATATAAAAGAAATGTTGCTTGATATGCCGGGAAGAAAGAATACTGCGAAATCTTTACTATTGTCTGCCCGTGAACGAAAATACCATTCCATTTATAATTGAATTAAAAATTTGCCCTTATATTGTTTTCTAATCTTAATTATATGGTGTAAGATCAAGCAGGATGCAAGAAAACCTTTGTCAAGACGACTCCCAGTAGGACTCGAACTTAACTGCCTCCATCTCGAAAGCCCGTACGCTGGCCAATGCTTCGTTTAGAAATCATATCTAAAAATGACGGTTGTTGGCCACACAATGAAAGTAATACAATAGAAAATAGATTAATTTAATTTTAGAGATATGACAATGTAGTTAAGAACATTTCTTTTATATTCAATAGAAAACCGTAAAATGAATGAAAATAAAATAAAAAAGTCATACCTTAAAATTTGTTAGTCTTCGGTATGGAATGTAAATCACACATTGAAACTGAAGGTAAAATAAACACTAAGAGAAGAAGTCAGCTACTATGTAAAACAAATATCAGGTTTAAATATTATAAAAAATGAAACTTCTTTTTATTCTTCAGTAGAAATGAGAAAGGTGTTTCCTGTGTTGTTGTCTGCCTTAGACTAAATTGCTATTGTCTGATGGGACCGAAGCAAGAGAAAGGAGAGAGAAGATGGGAGAGGGACTTGATAGCTTTGTTTGGAGGAACCAGCTAATGGCGTGAGACTGTTTGTGGTTAGGTAATTGCGGCCATATGTTACAGGAAGCACACTTCCGCGATGAGTGAAGAAAGCACATGTGGTCGCATTGCTGGGTTGCTAGATGGAGGGGCGATGTATTGGAACATTTTAAGGGGTGATCAGAGGTTAAAACTTCCGTCAATTAATAAAATAGAGACATGGAAACAGAAATACGGAGGCAATAGTTCAAGGTTTCAGGCCAGGAGCCAGAGAAAGGAAATATCCAATGTATTTATGACAAGTGTGAAGTTTAATAGAGTCTTTGTCGTGAAACTGTTTCCCATCCATCTGTTATATATACTGAGAAGAAAAGAAGGCTCCATATGTAGGGTTAATAATTCATTGCTAAAGCATTGCGACATGGGAAAGATTAAAACTTCATTTGAGAAAGGTTTCAATTTCTTGTGGGAACGGAATTTATGAGTGTGTTTGTTATATTATAGCGGATATTGAGGTGTAACATTTTGGCTTCTGGACATATGAAGACAGAGAGAAAGAGAGAGAGAGAGAGGGAGGTAAAATGAATTATCTGAGCATGTGAAAAGAAGACACAAAGAGAATCCGGTAACTGATATTCTGGGAACAGATACAATTAGCGTATTTGTGAATAATTCAGGCGAAACCCTTGACATTTTCTCAGGACATAGAGTGAAGATGGCGGGCAACGAAACATATGGAGTTTGGCTATATAAGAATTTAGGTAAAGAGAGAATCCTAAATAGTTATCTCTGTGCATTACGTGAGTGAAGTTGCGATAATTTTCTGCGTTTTGTGGAAGATAGAAGGTTGATTTTTGCTAGTAAGTGTAATATTTATTTATACTCTATTGTTTATGAATAGAAATTGAGTATCATATCTATATTTCTTTCTTGTATAAAAAGATTATTATAATTTTTTGTATTGTAAAGTAAATTTACGTGAAAATCAGAGTAATATAACTTTAATGCATTGTCATAGTTTACTATTAAAGTGTTGACGATCATTTGGGAGATTGAATCTATCCTAACTTAGATTTTCCAGGCTTTTCCTCAGTCGTACCAGGCAAATGTCGGGGTGGTACCTACTATCTAGGTCCTGATGGTCCTTTTTGGTGAATTTTATCCCAGCTAAAGCCTCGAATGTATAAAGGCCATAAAGAAAATTCACTTTTGGATTAGACTATGAAGTTTTTTGGTTTTTCATTATTCTAATTTTTTGGATGATGTGTATATATGTTGTGAACAGACGAACTTAGAATGTGGTCTTTGCGAAATTAAATTGGAGTGCCCGGAGCTCTGTTGCTTTGGAAGGTTTTGGGAACGACCCCCGTGGCCGCCCAGCCTGACTGATATTTTGCCGGGGGGTTTCCATAGTTGTGTAAGAGAAATAGCATAGCATTGGTGATAATTATATTATATGGATTCAAACACCCGTAGCTCAGTTGGTTTGTTTCATAGAGATCCCGGGAACGGTTCCGGTGGCTGCCCATTCGGAATCAGGTTTTCCCTAGGTTTTCCATTAGTCATGGAGAAACATAGCATAACGACGGTGATGATTATTGTGTGGCGGCCGTTTCTCAGTTGGTTCGTTGTTAGAAGGTCCTGGGACCGATCCCCTTGGCCGCTCATCCTGACTGAGGTTGTTTCAGTTACAGTAAACAAATAGCATAATACTGATTGCAATTTCTCTGTGAGGGAGTTCCAGTGACCGTAGCCCAGTTGCTTCGGAAGGTGCTGGAAACGACTTCAGTGGCTGGTCATTCTGACTAAGATTTTATGCTTTTTCTTAGTCGCCCAAAAATAATAACATAGCGGCAGTGTTAATTATCTTATAAGGATCAAAACAACCGTAGCTCAGTTGGTTTGTTTTCGGAAGATCCTGAGTATGATCCCAGCGACCATCCATCGTAACTGTGATTTTGCCATGGTTTTGCACAGACACAAAGAATAAATGGCATGATGTTGGTTGTAATTACTTTGTGATAGTTCCAGTGGCTGTAGCTCAGTTGGAAAATTATTGACTTTACATTTACGAGATTCCAGGAAGGGTTTGAACAACTAGTCGAGCAAAAGCAATAGCATAATAGCGGTGTTGAATATTGTGTGGCGGCCGTAGCTGAGTGGTTTTATTATGGGAGGCTTTGGGTACAATTCCAGTGGCTGGCAATGTGACTGAGATTTTTTTAATTGTACAAAACAAATAACATGGCGCTGGTAGCAATTACTTTGCGAAAGGTGTGACCGGCTGTAGCTCAATCGTAAAATCATTGACTTTACACTTGATAGGTTCATTGTTATTTTTTGTTACTTGTACAAAAACAAATGACATAATCGCAATGACTATTACTTTGGTGGGATCCGAGTCGACTGTAGCTCAGTGCGCAGAACATTGACTTTATTAGCGGAAGGTTGTGGGAATGATTCTTGAGACTGGCCATGATGACAGTGTTTCTTCCTTTGTCATAACAAGCAAAAACCCGAGACTAGATTTTCGTTTAACATTGTCTTGCATCCTATCCCGGCCTGAGCTTAAGATGCCTAAAGGTCATAAATAAATAAGATGAAATGGAAACTGCCTTGCTTACGAACTAATGCTATAGTGCTTGTATGATACTCTGAAACATTGAATCCTATATTAAGACGCTAGTACACAGAGATGGTTGAAGACACGGCCCGGTGCCCCCTCCTCGTTTCGCGCCTCCTTGTAGCTAAAACATTAAAAGACGAAATTGATAACTATTTAGAGTAAATGTTTATGGTAAAAGTGAATGGAAACTAGATAAGAAAACCGGGTTCTGATGTTTTCAAGCAGAGGCGGCCTGGGGATGGATTGGTGCCGCCTTTTCCTTTTATCCCCCTTTAACTAAAGCATTGAGATAGAAAGTTTTTAAATATTCAGAATATATTACTATAACAGAACTGAATGGGAACAGGGTGTGAAAACTTTTGTGCACAGGGAGTAGTAGGTCAATACGCGGTGCCCTCTTTTCCATGCGCCCTCCTCTAAAACTCCGCATTTATATACATTGGAAATAAATGTCCGTAGCAGAAGTGAAAGGAGAGTATAAAAACTTTTGTCTACAGGGGTACCTGATCAGTATCAGGACTCTCCTCTTTCACAGACGTCCTCGCCTGAAACTACACATTTATATGTATATGGACTAGATTATCTTAATAATTAGAAAGGAAGACGGACAAGTAGAAGTAATATAAAAAATGGCATTACCATATTGTGTTATTACACCATTCAGAGAGTCTTATAGTGACACGAACAAATAATGACATTTTAATGCTAGGGAAGTAGAACATTGACCAAAACCGAACAAACCTTGAAAAATGGCAGCCGAATGGGTTCTTACATATTGGAAATACTATAAGAGTTATAACAAAGACAAGTAGAGAAATGCAACCAATGCAAAATTCAAGAGAACATTAACTCAAGACTATGTGAAGATAGTCAAGTGTCTGTGTGGTCTTCCAGCGCTATATGAAAACCCTTAAACAATCACTTTTCAAGTATAAGAGATAAAGGAAACGCATTCAATATCAAATATAACAGAATACTAAAACATTACGATACAGCTATGCTCGCACCCCTCCACGACCTTGTAAATGTCTTCAGACATCATTTAGAGGTTACAAATGAACTATGACTTAAATTTTTTGTTAATGATAGGAAAATGTTTGCAAGTGACAGGGAATACAAAATATCAATACCAGAATAGTTTATCTTCATGCCTAACCCTTGCTAAACCTTCAAATATGGCGTCAAAGCGTGGAAATGGACCATGATTGCAACTTTTAAATAGTGGTGAAAAATGTTGGGACGCGATACGGAATACAAAATATCAGTATTAGAGTAGTCTATCTCATCACCCCCACCCACCAAGATGACTGCTAAAGACCTAAATTGACTAACATTTGAAGATGTTAATAAATAGAAAATGTTCGCAAAAAATAAGAAATGTAAAATAACAATATTAGACTACTCTATCTCGATGCCTAAGCATGGTATTATATATGGCGTCAAAACATGGAAATGAACTATGATTGCAAGTTTTAACTAGTGATACAAAAATGTTGGAAGTGATATGGAATGCAAAATAACAATATTGGAGTACTTTATCTCAATGCCTAAGCCTTTCTAAGGCGTTACATATGGCGTCAAAACGGGAAAATGGACCAAGATTGCAAGTTTTAACTACTGATACAAAAATGTGGAGGAGGTATAGGGAATGAGAAACAACAATCATTCACTAATGTATCTCCTTGGCCAAGGCCCTTTGCAAACCTCCAGGTTGTATCAAAAGTGAAAATAACAAGTTACAAAGATAAAAAAACATTGAAGAAACATGTAATGTATCTCAATGGGAAAATAAGCAAGGGTGCTGAACACCCCCTTCCTTAGCCCTGCCGGACATATTAAACTCTTATTATGAAAATCTAGGTCATATGGAAGAAAGTTTATAGCACAAATCGAAATCTGCTTGGTGTCACACTGTTTAAACTATGTCTACAATTAAAAATATGGAAAGACTTACCTAGTCGTGTCCTCGCCACTGACTACTGAAAAACAAAAGCGAATCGATATGCTAGTCTTGGGAGTTACGCCCGCGCGTTGCGTTTTTTGACTGTCTGGGGAAGGTGGTGGTTGAAGTGAATGAGAAGTGGATACACGTGTGCGGAGTTTAGTGACCATATAGTTGCCATATTGATTTCTTAGAGGAGTGGGGGTAACTGTTCCCTCTTTTATTTCCGGTGCATGTAAGGGGGTAAGGGTGCATGTAAGGGTAACATTCTATGTTTGTCTGTTGAGTAGACTAGACGTGAACCTGTTGCTTTCTGATATTAAGAATTTATATTCTCCTGTTTGCATATTGCTGAATCAATATTATTTTATCGCTACATTGTCATTGGATATCCTTGTTGACTTGGAAAAGCAAAGTAAGTTGAATCATATTTGTGTAATGACATTTTACAGTTTTGACTTAACTATTTGTTAAAAGTATATTTGTGTGATGATTTTTAAAGTTCTATATAGCAAGAGGAGAATAAAATTTTAAAACTACCAATGTATCTGACTAATGAAAATTCTTAAAAGAAAAAGAATTACATTTTTTAATACACTTGTTCGTCGAAAGTAGACTTCAAAGTTCTCACAGATGACTATTGTAATCAAACAAAATAGTAGCCTTTGAAAATTTTGAATGAATTTGTTTTTGTAACCAATTATTCTCCAGTTGCTCTAAATGATGAGAACTCAAAATGGTTTTCCTTTTTGCTACAGATTCCATAGAGGTTTGAGGAGATATTCCATTGTGAAGATATTCAACTAGCGTTTGTCACTTGCCATTTGAATTTACTAAGAATATGTAAGTTATTATATACAAAAAAGTATTAAGACAAAATCAAAAAAATATTTCTAAGTTGCAGAAAAAGCAAAATTTTAATTTCCTTTATTGTTTCACAAAAAAGTTTACACAAGAGCTTTCACTGCAAAGAAAGTTTGTTAATAGTTTCATAAAAAAGTATTTGCATTTACAGAAATTTTGTTTCCAAGTGTATTTCTAAGTTGCAGAAGAATGTTTAAGTTCCTTTTCTCATTTTAAGTTTAACAAAAAGTATTTCTCACTTGCAAACAAAAGTCTTAAGAGAAATTCGGAAAAAAGTGTTTAGTTCCTGTTTGAGAGAAAAGATTTTTGACTCTACAAAAAGATTTACTCTTGTTTCAGTTTCAGTTTCACACAAAACATTTGATTTTACAAAAAGGTTTTTGCCTTTACAAAAAGTATTTTTAAATTGCACTCAAAAGTCTAAAGATAATTTTTTAAAACCAAACTTTAAAATTAACGGACACTGAAAAATATGGAAACTGTAACACGCAAAATGTTTTTCTTTTTTCTTACAGATTTGAAACCATAAATTTGCATTATTTTGTCATAAAGAAAGTATCTTGTATCTTGTTTTCGTAAACTACTTTCTGTGACGGAAGTAAAACCATTACTTTGTGAATAACTTTTGATCTCACATTATAACTTGTCTAGGAAACTAGTTATACACATGAAAGTCAAATCTCCCGTTCTAACTTGTATGAAAAAGTATTGTTTCATACTTTTGTTGAACTTTCTCGATTGAAAAGGAAACGTACTTCTTTAGAAAAAAATCTTGTAGATAAACACTTGTTTACAAAAAATAATTTGTTT
>JAGDQP010031755.1:0-21747 GCA_022664845.1 Lepisma saccharinum
AAACGATAACGCATAATGTAGAAGTTTCTTATTTCCAACAAATTTAAATAAAGTCAGTTCATCTTAAACAGTACGCAAGAAATTAAGCAAGTTACGAGAAACTTCGTGAATGGTTTTTCTGCTCCCGGAAAGTGGGAGAAAGTTGAATTAGCAGAATTAGTTAAATTACTGAAAATCAAAATTCGAAAACTTATCGATTTTGCTGTTTCCGGGAAAGTGAACTTGCGAGCCCAATCCAAAATAACATATATCTCAATACTCTCAGATATATCTACCAAACTGCACTCTGTTACTGATGACTCCTCTCTCTCCATCAACCTGGACTAGAGAGAGTTTCATCACAGATGCCTTCTTGGATGTTGCATGCTCGTATACAAGTTATAGACTGACTAGTTGCGTCTGTGGGACTGACCGTTAAAAGCGTATATATGGGAGTCGAAACCCCTCCACCTCTGAGCTAATAACAAAAAATCCACGCATTTTTCAAGCTGTCTCTGGCAGAAGAGAAGGAGAGGTTTTTAAAGGATTTCCGCAGCACGAATATTAGCTCAGATGGAGAGAAGGGCTGCAGCAGCAAGAAAATAGCAGTGACTTCACATCTCTTGTACGTTTTTCTCAAAATTAAAAAAAAAAGTAGAAAACATATAAGAAATATTACAAAAAAATTATAGTTCAAATGACTTCTCAGGTCAGCTTCTCGTTGACTGAAATATACAGAGAAGTAATACACATAATACATACACGTAGATACAGAATATTATAAAAGAACATGATTTCCAATTATGCTAGTTTCCTATACCAATATTGTTTAGTTACCCGGCCGGGATTTCTGATCTTAACCTAACAATACAAAATACTATAGAAGTCCAGAAATATGAGGAAAAAATAAAAAACAGTTATATAAGTAATTGATCAAAGTTAATTACATTCATAACAACGGTCTTAAGAATCACTTTTGTACATCTTCAAGATTGTTAACGCTCACTGTGGGTAAGTCATTCCAGATGTTTGAGGCGAGTTCTAATTTAGGACTGACAGTGGCTTTATATAATGTTAAAAAGGTGCTAAACTGATTAAAATAATACCATTGGTTAAAAGTAAAACCATTTAATTTTCGGAAATTTGCTGTAACATCATTAAGATGTGTACTAAAATCTAATTTACAGTCTAAAACTACATCCAAATCCTTTGCGTTACCTACCTTTCGTAGCTGAGTATCTCTCACATACTAACATAGTGTTGCGTTTTGTGCGTAAAGCTTATGACTTTTATCGTATTGATGTTGATTTGCATGCCGATTTTTACACATCATTGGCCAACCTTGACTAAATGAGTTTACAAAAGGAGATTATCATGAGCGTTATTTACTTCTCCCTCTATAACTTTTAGTCAACAGCATCTAGAAGTAGGTTAGCATTATGAATTTCTTAACATAGGGCGTTAATATAAATATTAAATAATAAAGGCCCAAGAGGAAGCCCTGTGGAATACCATTTTCAATTGGAACTACATTAAATATAATATATCTACTTTAGCATTAAACCTCCTATCAAGCAGGTAACTTTTGAACCAGCTAACAAATGAAGGCAACACCTTGGCAAAACAATAATAATAATAAACAGAAGAAACACGTTTAAATTCCGTAGAAATCTCTACAATAGGATGAATGCTTCATTGAGATCAGTGCCTGACACATTAGCACAATACTTAATATTTAATGATCATTTCCGTCAATCACTTAGAAATTCCAGTTTTTGAAGCACAAGAGATATATAAAATGCTTGTAGATTTTTGCTGTGAGATGAGCAAAATATCAAATTATAATAATATCCTGAACTATGATCATCTTCTGAACACAGATGATGATAATTATTTCTGTTATTTATTTATTTTCCACTTAATTATTTAACTAAAACTCGAAACTCGAAAGTAAGCATTGAGGGAGAAGTTCAAAGTCAGACACGATGAAACATGTCTGTTTAGGTGTGTTGAGCATGGACTGGCATGTCTAAGACATGTTATACTGACATGTTCCAGCTTGCTTTTCGTTGCATATTTCACTCTCATTTTCCGTTACTTTGGATTAATGTTGCGCTCGGAATATTAATAATCTTTATTTTATGTTAATCAACTTAAATTTCATATAGACTCTATTAAAGCTAATTTTGTTATGTGCCGTATGATTGGGTTCTATTCGCTGATGCATCAGTGCATTGTTTTTCACTCCTTTGTGTAAGGCCGATTCAGCTTCTTACTTTATTTGACCATTTATTTGTAATAAGTTCTCGTACTTACTTGGTAAGAGAATTGACAAAATTTCACAATTTTTTAAAATTGTGTCACGGTTTGCTAGTATATAAAAAGAATCAAGCTGTTGTATTAATTGGGAAGAATACTCCACATATAGGAACCTGGGACACGAAGTAAACCATCACCATGCGCCGTGTCGATACGAACAGCTAAAATATAGTTCTTGAATAAATAATAAAGATCTACGTTGATCCTGTATAATAATAAGGATTTACTGAGTTTTGGGGATAACGACTTTCAGACCAATCTTCATACTTAGTACGGGAGACATGCCAGTAACTTTTTGACGCATTTGTTCCTCAAGAGCTTTGGTCTGTCATAACAGGAAGCTTCGTTATATAAATTACGAGGTGAGGTACGTAAGCTAAATATATTTCACAGTATATGAACTCCCAAGCTACCATATTCCTCCCCGTGAGTATTGGTAAACCAGTGTCCGTGAATATTGCTGATGGTATCCATAGTAAACCTCTGATCTCCGAAAGGTACTCATTTCCTACCAAATACTATCTAACCACCCCTAGACGGCATTCGATATGCTGAAGAACTGTTTCCGCTAGTTTCGTAAATCTAGGGTTGTAGTAATAATTAACGTAATAAATGCTTAAACGGTCATTTAGTTGATTTTGGGGGGCGATTCTGAAGTTCCTTCAAGAATATGAACATACTGTATTACTAATAGTTAACTATATATATTAAAAAAAACGCATTATATCATGGCAAAATATATTGCTCATATTCATAATATTCTATTTTTATAAAACATGAAGCAAAATGAATATGACGAAGAACTAGGCGAAAACAGAAGTTAAAAAGTACTACTTCTGAGAGACATAATACGAGTAAGACAATTCCCATGTAAATCAGTGGAAAGTGCTCAGGAAGATGGCAGGGGTGATGAACACCGTTAATACCCATTCCCGTTCCTTTTTCTCTTTATTAGCTCGAGTATTATTCATTTCTTGTCAGTGGTCGAAGTAGGGTAGAAAAGGTGAGGGTACGCTTGCACCTAGTGGCAGCGTTTACCTATTGAATGTAAAGGCAATGAGCTGCCATTAATAAAAGGTAGGGGTACGCACCCCTTCCCTTTCAACCACCACCACTTTGAGCACCGTCTCTCGTCTAACCTATTCAGCACAAGACTTGCTGTATGGAAGGTTAGATCTTGAATCATTCTTCGCCTTATGCATTGAACTTTGATTTACGTGTCTTCTATGTCCAGTCTGGTCTTTTCCACTCCACGTGTACATTTCGAAGGCTACTCATTTTCGTTCATCGCAGAATCCATGTTTTGACGCCATATCATTCAAATCAGGGTTCGACTCTGCTCATCGGTTCCCAGCAAAGGTTCTTCTTTTCAGTAAAAGCTTCTTTCGCCGTTGTTATCCTCACCATTATTTCTTGTTCACAGTTTGTGCCTTCTCATAATATAACACATGTTACTGGACATAATTGTTAAATAAATACATTTAGCGTTCCTTTGTAAGCTTACTGTCGAAATCACCTTAAAATTAAAGAAGGGAGAATTAAGAAAATGTATTTAACTTACTAACGTCGTAACGCTACACCTACAGTTGGAGCTACAATCACGCTTTAGTAAGCCGTTCTGAAATTTTTATTTAGTTCACTTTTTTTTATCTTCCCAGTGCGTATCCGCATTTCGCATTACCTACGGCGGCTGGGTAGATGACTCGAAATTCAATGTCAAACAGGATGAAACATGTGTGCGTAGTCTGTTGAGCACGCACCAACACTTACACAGGCATGTTTGTGCATGTTTTTTGGAGATGTGCTTTTCTGTTCTTCCTCTCAATACTTTATATATTGGTACTTGCCCTTGACTATACTCCCACCATCAAGACCACACCCCTACCATGATTTTTTTGCTTGCAGATGAATCCGTGCACTCCGTGCAGAGTGCCTCATCTGTCTTGCCGCGATATCAGTGTAGCTGAGAATCTCTCGATGTGAATAAAGAATAACTGGTGCTTGACATGGCTACTGTGTCAGTCTGTCCTGTCAGCCATGTAATTTCACGAACGCTGCTCTGTCACTACTACTAGAATGAGCAGAGAGCAAAGCTTTATAGGCGTGAGCCAAAGATAGCAAAATAACATGAATAAATTCAAATTGAAAACCGAGAAACAAATAGTCAGTGTATTATTTTTTTGGTTCAGTGCTAATTTTATGACATTAACCTGAGACAAACTTTATATGCTAATTGAATTGTATATTTTTAAAAGGGCATCAGTCCAGGAGTACACGTTTTTTGGGAAATTGAGAAAAAGTCTTAAAATTGAAGATAATAAAGTGGGATAAATTCTACGGTAGTTAGCAGGTTCGATGGTTCAAAAGTGATTATGAGTCATGAGATTTAATTGTATCAATATTGCAATATGTGAATATGTTTTTTGCAGTAAAAATTGGGAACTGATGCCCTTAAACAAAAATCAAAGAGAAAGTACAAAAAACACATTTATTTATTTATTTAACATTCATTTCGTTTTTTTTTTTTTTTCATTCAATTATGTTTCTAAAATTTATAACATTCATTTATCATTGAAACGAAAAATCATGGATCTGACAGCAAGTTTAGTATTTGTCTTGGTTTTCATTGTTCACCGGCCACTTAAAAATCTTATTATAATATTTTAAGTACTCATCAGTCATACGGCACATAACGCTTTAGTTTTTTCCAAATCCTTAATTTTATTGCTCTTGATGGAAACTTTTCATAATGGATTAGCTAATGTCCTTTTCTGATGGCCTTTTAAAAGAATATAAAGGTTTCAGTTCACTATAAAACTTAGAGCAATTGATTTATTCATGCAATTTTAATACCAATATGTGTAGCTGTAACTGGATTTTCTAAAACCTTGCAAAACTAAATATAGCTCAATAGTGAACTAATGTCCTTTAAAAAAAAAATACGATTCAATTGTATAAAACATTACTCGCTTTTCAACCGTATTAGTTGGTTAACCAACTGACATTTCTGGAAGCTTTGGAATGTTTGACCTAGTTTATTCACCAACAAAACATTAATAAATGCATTGGAGACAATTTTTCAACTAATTTACGTACGTAAAATAGTTTGTAGATTTATTTGTTGCCTTTCTAGACATGTAAACTTTATTTTATCATACCAAAATACGTAAGCAAAATTAGTACTGTTTTTAAATAGTAATATTTTAAAAATACTTTTTAAATAAATCTGCTTTCGAACTACCAGAAAAATCCTTAGAATACTTGATTTTAGTCGTATGTGATGCGGTTGATGTTATCCTTCCAGTTGGTGGATAAACTGTAGCTCGACGGATGTTTATATTATCATCACACACACACACACACACAATCACACCTTTGTTTCTACCGTGCATTTAATTTTGTTTTACATCTTTGATAAAAGACAGTCTGATAGATTCCCCCTGATTGACGGAAGGATTAGCTTTTTGTGTGCGTTCTCTCGGGTTTGAATCCGTTGGGGTGGGGTGCTTGAAAGCCATTTCTAAGGAAAACGTAGTCCCAAACTCACGAACTCGTTTATAATGATTCCAAAAGTAAGAAAAGAGTGAGTCTGAAAAGAAAAGAATTTAACAAGTCATGGTGACATTAGAGAACACCGTGTAAGATTTCAGAAATAATAATGTTGACTACAAAATCGTTATGTCATGCACTCATAAAACGAACGATTACGACAAAAATAAATACACTTGTACACCAGAACTTCTTTCAGAATTAAAGCAAATTAGTGTTATGTTGCAAGTACTTTCACAGCACAAAAATAAGAATTACTATCTTCCATTATGCAAGCATCACGTGTCAGCATTTTAAACGTAAAAGAGAAAAATGTACAAACATGCCTTCACTGGACAATGGTAATAAACAGTCCGTACGGTGTTTCACTTGGTACTCTTAAACATGGGTTCAACTCAATTCAGTTATATATAATTAGTAAGATGAATTTTATTTTAAATTATTTAATTCGAAATTCATGAATATTTATATTCGAACTGTTGAAACTTTTTCTGTAGAAAATAATATATTGGACGTTAATGGAATAATGGTAATGAATAACTTAAAATCATGCTATGAACAGCAGTATAAAGCCTAATATAGCATTACGTCAAAGAGTTAATAAATAATTACCATTAATCTCTTAACAGTAATAATAATATATTAATTTAAATTTATTTACATGCTGTGAGCAGTTAAGATAACCTACATAGCACGAGTTTGTTGTTTATAATTTATGTTAAGAACAAAATCAACTATAAATTACTAATAATAATATGTTAGTAGTCGAACTATAAACGTTTGAAAAGATTTGAGATTAATACAATTTCAGATTGCATCTTTTGCTGATACAGGGTTAATGATTGAAACTACTTGGGAATAAGATACAGAAAGGCGTAGTTATAGCTTAAAATTAATTATCTTGATAATTGTAATTACTAATTGCCGAGGCTAAAATTCCCCTCGGTTCGGTCTAGTTGCTAAGTTTTCAATAAATAGTCAATCCAAGTCTGTCTTCCTTTTGTACAAGAAATCAAATTGAAAATACCCCAATAATTATAAGTATGGTATAGTAATATTTTAGTTATTAAAATCTTATAACTGTTAAATCTTATTTTTCTAGTACTTTGTTTTACTGTACACTAATGCTCTGGAGGTTAAAACACATAACAAAATCTTTACTTCACAATGTTTTTGCTCATTATGTTATTTATAAATGACTGAATGAAGTTTGCAGACTAGAGGGTCAAGAGCAAAAAACAAGTGAATGTGACGTTAAGGTATGAAATAGTTGATGTTCATCCAAAATAGTAGTGGTCGCCACAAAATTGGATGTAAGAGATGTATTTTGAGCAAATGTTGGAAACTGTAGAGTTAATTGCGATTAAACCAGAAGTAGGTGGATGAACTGTGTTCGGTATTAAAATTTCCTAGCTGTAATAGTTAATTCTGAAAATGCTTACTAGAACATTATTTATTTATTTCCTTTCAGGACTACAAGAAACCATTGGAAGAAAGTAGTCCACCAATTCTTAGTTCGTCCAAGATCAGCACGCTGTTTCATCGAGTGCCAGAGATTTTGCAGTGCCACACGTTGTTTCGTATAGCTTTAGCTGAGTGTGTTAGGAACTGGGACAAGGAAGAAAAAATCGGTGATGTGTTCGTAGCCTCATTTTCGAAGGCAATAGTGCTAGAAATTTATAGTGATTTCATTAATAACTTCTCAATTGCTATGGACTTAGCAAAGCAGGAATCAAAAAGAAAGTCAGCTTTAGCGGATTTTCTGAAGGTACGTACCAACCATTTCTTATAACTGGTTTTCTTTTACGATTTTGGCTTTTTAGAGCACTTAACCGCTATGTGAAAAGACCCACGTTCGAACCTGGTCGACACAACTTCTTTATTAATGTTAGCTTTTATATTTGTTTACTTTTATTCAAATTTACTGCTACTACTACTACTACTACTACTATTACAACTACTGCAACTAGTATTACTATTAGAAGAATAATTTACCCATATATATATTACACTTTCTTCAAATATTACTTATTAACAATCAAATTTAATCTGCTTTTAAACATTAAATCTAAATATTTCTGATTTATAAGTCAGAATTTGAATTTAAAACAAATTTACACTATTTAATTCACATTGTTCTTCGAGATTAAAGATGGTAACAATTTTTATTTTATTGTTATAAACAATGGAATGACTTTTTATGTTTTCAGTCCCTTTGGAGGAGGGTGGCAACTTTTTAATGCGGCAGTTTATCCTTCTAGATCCTAAAGAATGTGTGTGCCAAGTTTTGTTCGAATCCGTCAAGGGCTGTAGATTTGTATAGCGAAACAAACAAGATGTTCTGTAGATGATTCAAGAACAATGATACTGCTCATCAACCCAGCCTGAACCTTGGATGCCCAAAAGGCCATAAATAAAATTCAAATTCTAAAATCAAGTATCGTCTAGCTAATAATGCACTAAAACGTGCAGACTCTTTCTAGGTCGACATATACGTAATCACATATCTTAGGTCGTGTAATATACCAGCTTTTTATTACGTTTATTTAGTTACCCAGCATGATCCATAAAAGATTCCTACATAATAAGATACTAATAACATAAAGCACTTGATTTAAAATTCATCCAAACTCTTGAAGTAAATAATTAGGAATGCAATAAATTTTTCCGTAATTAAAATCTAACAATGTGAATCATATAGTATGCATTGTATGAAAAGATGGAAACTGATTGAATTGAACTAATATTGAGTTGTTTTTTTTTCTTTTCTTGTTTATACTTAAGCTTCAAACACTTATTACCTATTTATTCTTAACCAATTATATGCTTATCAATTAATATGATCAACTATCATCAATAATAGTGTTATTCTGTTTAATTGACATGATTAAACGAATAAGGTGGATTTTAATAGTACTACTGTATTGAATAACTCTTTGTATCTAAAATGCATTGCCTCACAATTACTATTAAAAAAAAAAAAGATTCGCTCAAGCATAAAAACAAAACAGAAAAGGAAACATAAAAATCAATGCTGATATTAATAAAGAAATGAAAAGTTATGGTATATGAGTCAAGTGCTCTACTGTTTTAATGGTTGTCTAAATTAATCTGTAAGAACCAGCTTATACATAAATTGTACCATGTCTCATGACACCAGCAGCTGAAAAACATGGGTTTCGGTGCCTATGTACAAAGTTTTATTTAAATCGTTTTCAAGATAGATAAAGCAGGTCTACGTGGATACGTTGCCACAATATATCGATAAATCGTATCAAGCTTCATCAGGTAAAATAATAAATGGACAACTCAGATGTGACAAGTTATTATCTCATCAATTTTTCAGAGTGCCTACGCGGAACACAAGATGTAAACACTATTTTGCTTTTTCACACCCAAGACTATCTGCGAAAAAAAGATAACTATTTTATAGATTACCCTCCCAAGTTAATGAATTGACGAGTGAAACTAACATCGCTTACAGTTACAATGCGTATGTGAGGAAGATTACTCACTGACTGAATGTTAAGTTTCTTTAGTTCTGTTTTGCGTGGAATTTCTGCTTTATTGTTGTTTCTTTGTTATTATGCCCAATGCCACATGGCTAATGTTGTATTTCGATACATAATAAATTAATAAATACATAATATACAGAAACACACAGACAAAAGATTTACATTAAACTGAAATTACTGTAAGAGACACTGGACACTGTAAGTTTGAGGGAAAACTTGACTTGAGTTGTTCTTGAATGATAGTTTTATTTGCAATTTTTAGCTGGTTCTTTTCTGTCTATCACCTGGTGATGTTTGACAGAATCGATCAAAATATTCTGACTTCGATTTGTTATCACATGATTAAAGTGTGTTTTGAGTGTTAGGCCTGCTTACAGGTAGAAGTTTGTTTTGAGTGTTAGGCCTGCTTACAGGTAGAAGTTTTATTTTGAGAGAAGCTACTTTGTCTATTCAAGTATGTAATTCCTATTTTAATACTTCAATGCTTATTAATGTGTATTTCCATTCTTTTTTTTTTTTTTATCAAATTTATACCTCATCTTTACTAGTCCCCTTTATTATATGCGATAATCTACATAAATATAAAATCCCTAATTTCTGTGTCTGTCTGTTCATCCGGGATATTTTAAGGCACTTCAACTTGGCGTAGAATGCTGAAATTTGGCATGAAAGTTTGTAGTTATGTTAAAATTTCGTAAAAAAGTCTAAAATTGCAAATATCTCCTTATGTACCCCAATAACATAATATTATATAATATCCATAATATTCAATTCATTGTTAATAACAATGAAATAAATAAATTGTTACTATTTTTAATTTCCAGCAATAATGTAAATTAAGTAAATAGTGTAGAATTTTAAATTCAAATTTGGATCGTTGCCAACCAGAAATATCTATATATTAAAATAGTTTAATAAAATCTTTGTACAATAGCCCAGCCATTTGCACAGGATCAATTTGTATGATTTTTCTTTTAGAATGTTCGTAGTTTTGCCTAGAATAAAATCAGTATGCCTCGCATCCCTTTTAACCTAACAAACTTCCAAGAAAAGAGAGTCGAAATTTGCACCTTATGTATTTAATATGGATGTTTTTTTCGTAGAATATTTTTCCAGCCGCGCAGCAATTTCTACTGGACTGATCTTCTTCTTTTTATTATTATTATTATTATTATTATTAATGTTCGTCTTTATGCCTGGATATGTTACTAAGCATTCTGATTGCAGACGCATTCCAGGTGTTGCCAACAGATTTTTGAAATTCAAATTTTCAATTATTGTACATAGTTTGACAGAAACACACCAAACTTAGCATACTCTTTAGTCGAAGGAATAGAACAATTGTGTACCGGCTCCCAAGACCCAATGTTCAGTGTTACCAACATATTTATGACTTCAAATTCTACAAATCGGTATACTTATATACAAATCTACATGCGCCCATTAATTTACACAAAATTTGGCGTACATAAATATTAGGTACTGGAACAAGCCATAAAAGTATTCCGGGAGCAGCAGTTATTAGTGTTACAAACCAATTAACAAAAATTAATATTTCAAATTGCTTCTATACCATTATACAGATCAGCACAAAATTTGGCATTTAGTTACTGAGAAAGATCAGAGAGGTACCCCGTGCCTCGTAGCCGCCACTGTGGTCGGTGTTGCCAGCTAAATTTAAAAAAATCAATATTTCAGATTACTTCAATGTCTTTAGACAGATCAGCATCAAACTGGCATTTAGATACGGGAGAGATCAGAGAGATACTCCAGACGCCACAGGCGTTACAGTTATCAGTGTGGCCAACCAATTTCAAGAATTCAATATTTCAAATTACTTCTATATTATTGGACACATCCACACGAGACTTGGCATTTAGGTACTGGGACGGGTCAGAGAGAGACTTCATGCCCACATGTACCAGGTTTACCAGTGTTACCAATCAATTTCAAAACTTCAATATTTTATACTTATTCCATACTTGTATATATCCCCACCAAACTTGGTATTTACGTAGTGGGACAGGTTATAGAGTTACTTTGGATGCCGTAGTTAGCATTGTTACCTTCTAATTTTATAAATACGATAGGGTCTATTTTAAATTAGTTTCATACCGTTTAAAGTATCCGGAACAAACTTGGCTTAAACCTTATTCGATCCAAAAGAAAAAGTACTGTTTGTGTCCCCGACCTCAAGCACTTTTAATTGTCAGTGTTGCATACCTATTTTAAAATTCCAATTTTTCAAATGGCTCTTACACAGTTGGATGAATCTTTACCAAAGTTGGCATAAACAGTATTCAACACGATAGAAAAAAAATGCTGTCCAAGTGCTAACCCTATAACGGATCCAGTTTTCAGTGTTGCCAACTATTTTTAAATTGTGCCGGCGTAGACTGCGGGATTAAGCTAGTAATTAAATAAACGAGTTCTCTTTCCACTCCGAAAATTGAAATATGACAAACACTAGCAAATTGCATATTTTTTTTTGTATCTTATCCTATAATATGAAGTTTCTGTTAGCATGTGTTCCATGTTCATTAAAGCGAGGATCGAGAAAATACTTTTCTGTTTTCTGGCAACTTCCTTGTGAATGCTTTGCATGCTCAGTTCCCATTGTATTGTTTGCCTTTTGTAATTTTTCGTGCCTCTGTTTATATCTTTTAGTGCCTACAACATCTCGGCTCTAATTATCAGTATTTGTATGTGTGCCCATGTGAAATTATTTTATATTAACAGTTGTTAAAGGAAAGGTCTCTTTGTTTTAGTGGTGTTAACATTGTTTATGTAATTTCAGGTGAAGCAAATTACAGCCCATGATAGGCTGTCTTTCTTTGGACTGATGGTAAAACCTGTTCAGAGGTTCCCGCAGTTCATACTTCTTCTTCAGGTGAGAGAACGTTCCGGTTTTTTGCTTGTTTGTTTGTTTGTTAGTTAGTTAGAATGTTATAAGGTATATTAGTCTATCTGAGCTTTATTTCTGTACATTTCATTCTCCTGGGCGTCAGCCAATTTCAAATATTAAATTCACCTTTTTCGGTTGCTCTTGCGTAATGCCTCTTACTATTACAGAAGTCGGAGTCGGAAGCAGTTATTGCCCTTCTGGAGTCTGAGTCGTCAAAAACAGTCCAACTCCGACTCCTACTAAATGGAAAATGTAACATAATTCGTTAAAAATTAAGTCTGAACATAGGATTATGCCTTAGTGGTATTAGAGGAAGGAATTATCTTTATGTTCTGAGTTAATCGTTGCTTAAAAGCATGTGCATGTGCATCCACCTATGGAGAGGACCACTTGCGAGGTAGTTGTATACCTGTAGCGGTTGGTTGTTCACCTATTGTGGATAATAAAAGTGCAGTTATATATATTTCCAATATCAAAGATACTGAATCGATTAAATCTACTTTTCTTATCATTTGAGATCATATTAAACCCTATCAAAAACTGACATTCTTTCCTACTTCAACTAAATTATGTCCCTGCCCGCCGTAAACTTTCGAACCTTTGATTTCTTTAAAAATTGTGTTTTCACACAAATCATATCCCCCAGCCGTATTCAGAAACTTTTTTTTTTTTTTTTTTTTTTCAAATAATTAGCGCTGTACTAACGAGTGATTAATAACAATCTTTTAACATTTGTAATCACTCGTTAGTACAGCGTTAGTTACTCCAAAAACCTTTCTGAATACGGCTGACCGTGTTTAAGTTAGATGTTTGGATATCTAATAGTAGGTTTAACGACTACTTTTACATCAAAACTCCAAGATTATCTTTAGGAAAGAAACAATTTTTTATCAGACTTTCCACAATTTATCACTCGCTGACTTTTCCCTTCACAAATCTACCTTTATGATATTTTTCGAAAGGGAGTTAATCTTAATATTAATAAATAAATAAATAGAAACTATTTACATTCACATTATAACAATCGTGCAGCTGCAGCGCCGATTATTTACATTATAATAATCGTGCGTCGATAATTAAACTTATTTCTAAGCACGAGGTGCTATGTTTAATTATATCGTCCACTATCTTCTAAGTCAATATGAAATTTCTAATAACAAGCGTAATATTTCCTTAGCAAGGTTCTAAAATTATCCTGATGTTTGTGCTTGACATTGATCAAATTCCTTATACATTGCGTCTATCATTTAATATAGAAATATATGTTACAAATATTATATGGGTCGGAGTCGGTGGTATTAAAAATTCGGGAGCCGAGTCGAAGCTTCTGTGTACCGACTCCGCATCTCAGGTTACAGATTTTGCTTCTCATTTCTTAACATTGGTTGACAACTCGGTAGCAGTGTAGGAACAAAAGCAAGGCAAATGGGAGTATTATAGAATCACATTACCTCGAACACCTTCGTACATCCTCCTTAAGCTTAGTGTAAAGCAATGATCTCTAACAGATGGCAGCACTACTTCCAAATGTTTCTAATGTAGTTTTGGTCGTTGCACGAAATTGCAGTGCTGCTCCTACAAATTGAAGCCTAGAAAGTTCAAACTTTCAAAGAAGATAGATCATTGGTAACCATTTGAAAAGGTCAATCTGTGTCGATTTCTTATTTAAGCCGAGTTATTTATTTATTTGGTACCTATTACAGGATATTAGTTTCTATTACAATAGGCTTACATAAGTTCCATTACATGATATAAGACACTACAGCACAGATAATATTTAAAATACAAAGCAAAAAAACAACAACCGAAAAACGAAAAAAAAGTTATTTCCGTGATATACTTGAATATGTGATATTTGTCCTATAGATACAAATAAAAACACATGATACAAATATATACTACAAGAAAAACAGTATTTAATAATATGGAAATAAAATGTTGGCATCGTAACTTAATTTACATTATATATACTTGTGCAAGTTTTAATATTACATCATAATATGCACATAATTATTAATGATTCTTCTATTTGCTTATAACAGATTTAATAATACTTATATACAGTGAGTAAGAGGACGAAAAATCTAATTCAGTATTGGTTTTTGACAAATTATTATAAGTTCTACACATTCTAATTAAAGGTTAGTTAAGAAATGATTCAGTTCTATCTTTTGTAATATAAAATGGAGTTCTCATTCGAAGGTTTGTTTGTTTAACATTAAAACTTAGTTGGCTCACAAGTCCTTGATCGTCTGTGCTACCGTTTATCAACGTAAATAAGAAAGTCATTAAAGCAATAGTACGCCTTACGGATAACAAAGAATAATCAAATATATTTAACTCATTGTATGATATATTTGCTTTCGTGAAACTATTATTAATTGTTTTGTAATACAAATATCTTAGAAACTTTTTTGAATGCGCGCAATTTTTTTTATCGTCCTGTTCGTAATACGATAGATGCATATTCCAGTTTACTACGAACAATACTATTAAACAGAGTGACACAAGCCTTTGTCGTACTAAATTCCCTTGTATTTCTTTTTAAGAAACCCAATGACTTATATGCTTCATTGGTAATATTTTCTCTATGTTGTTTGAAACATAATTTACAATTCACAAGTACGCCTAAATCTTTTACGTAACTAACATTCCGTATTACAATATTATCAATATTATACTCGTAGTGATAATTATGGCTCTTTCTAGAAAACGTAATAGATACACATTTATTAATATTAAAAGCCAACCTATTTTCAGTGCTCTATTTGTGACAACTATCCAGATCTGCCTGCAGCAATAATCTATCTTTATCGTCTTTGATCTCTTTATAAATTTTCATATCATCTGCATGTAACAGGAATCTTGAGTAGGTGATAACAGCAGGCAGATCATTGATAAATAGTAAAAATAATAATGGGCCGAGATTAGATCCTTGGGGTATGCCTGAAGTAATGTCTTATACTGTAGAATTAACTTGACTAAATGCTACATACTGTTTCCTACCTTGCAAATAAGAACAAATTAACAACATTAATTTATGTGAAAAACCCATATTTTAATATTTATTAAGTAATATGTTATGGTTGAGTCTATCAAAGGCCTTTGCAAAATCTGTGTATATAGCGTCAACTGTAGATTTATTATTAAGAGAATCTGATACATTTTGAATGAAACTTACTAGATTTGTTACTGTGGAACGTCCAGAATAAAAACCATGTTGACATGTCGAAATATATGGTTTAACATGTTTGTAAATTATACTATAAATTATATGTTCAAATATTTTGGCAGGAGCGGATATGAGATATATTGGCCTGTAATTTTCAATTTTATCTGGGTTATGTTTCTTAAGTATTGGACACACCTTGCTAGTTTTCCATATTGTGGGAAAAGTAGATGTTCTTAAAATAAGATTAAATATATGTGAGAGAGGTGTTATTAATACGTCTGCACATCCTTTAAAAATATATGTAGGAATCATATCAGGGCCACTTGATTTCGTAGATTTTAACTTTTTAAAAGAGGCTGTAATTTCATTATTAGTGATTGTTTCATTTGATAGACACTTTTAGGTTTCTTCCATGTGGAATAACGTAAGGAGCGGAGTTAGCAGGATATACACTTCTAAAATATTGCGCAAAACCATCAGCTATTGATTTGGTAGAATTTAACTGTTGGTTATTATATATAATACGTACAATTGATAGTGCCATTTCTGTAAGTGCGTACCAGGATTATTATAGTGATAGTCCTGGTACGAACTTACAGAACCACCCTGTATATATAATAAAGCATATAATCTACATCAAAGAGCAGCAGTGTCGGATACAGGATTTTGGTGAGGAGGGGCGTGGTGGAATAGACCAGGGACGGACATTTTCGATATTTTCCCGCTAAGTGAGAAATATGCATTTATCATATTTCCCCTCATATTGCTAAGTTTTATCATGGAATATGACATCAGAACCCCCCAGAATTGATATTTATAGATAAATTAGTTTTGTCCAGAAACAAATTGAAGCTTTTTTTCTTAGATTAATTGTTTTTGAAATAATGCTATAAAAAATTAAGTATTTTTTCCTGATGAGAGCGCGCGCACCCCCTCTCTGGATTCGCCACTGCCAGAGAGACTTTTTAGAGTCAAGAATCGTATGAAGAAGGTCATGAATTTTGCTCCTGTAAATTTGGTAGATGCCCTGGGGTGCATCCAATTAAAGATCTCTCTTCGAACTCAGAATTACCATAAATTGCAAGGACTTGGTTCGTAGTCAACGATATTTTAAACGGTAGTCTGTATCCTTCTTGATAATAGCTACAGTGAATATAGGTGTGAACATGTAAACCATTTAGATAAAAATGGTTGTTAGCAGTGATCCATAAGGGTTTTTTGTTTTGTATCATGTCTCTTATAGCACTCGCTGTTACGATTTGTGTAGGACAAACTTTATGCAATTTTTCTCTTTTTTCTTTCTTTTAGGATCTGCTAAAGCACACTCCTCAGGGACATCACGACAGAATGTCTCTTCAGCTTGCGCTCACCCAGTTAGAGTCCCTGGCTGAGATGTTGAATGAAAGGAAGCGAGAAGCGGAACAGTTCCAAGCGTTCCGCGAAATGCTTCGCCATGTGAGTGGCAAGTTCAGTGTCAGGCCTCTCTCTGATGGCAATCGCTACCTCTTACGGGAAGATAATGTTACGCAATTGGTAAGAGTTTCACAGTTTTTCAGTTAATAATGAATCTTATTCGCGTAGTAGTGAAAAAAATAAAATATGTGGTATGAAACACACTTTCTTCCAATGTACTAGCTATTCGTAACAAGGTAGTACGTTAATAAAAACCTTAATAAGGATTGGTATTCCTTTCAAACTCACTTTCTAATTTGGAAACAGTCAACAACAATATTTTCTTTTCTATTCTTTCTGTCTCCTTTTTTTTATTAAAAGTTATAGTGTGTAATTACGTGCTTAATTATTGATAGATTTATTTATAATCGTTACAAATGCGTTTTTAATTAAAACGATTAGTTAAAATGAGTCAGTTGCAAGACATGTGTCAAAAGAAAGAACCAGTCACTCAGTAGCAGGTCGGGTCGCTTATACATAGCTTCAACTGACCCATTGGGTAGCGATCGGTTAGTGGTTCAGCAGTCTGTTGTTTGCCAAGTCGTGATTCGATTTTTCAGCTCAAAACGTACAATGATGAGTGAAGAAAAGTTAATGCAGGACAATCTTAAAGCTGTGCAAAAATTCAAGGAAACTATGTCAACGTGGAAGATCACTGTTTTCTGGGGTTAAAGAGATACCAGTTCGGTGAATTTTATGGAGCCTGGAGTAACGATCACTGTGGAAATGTACTTAAAACGCATTAAAAATTGATCGGTGCCATTTAGAAACGACAAGGTGCTATGCTAACGTCAGAATTGGTTTTCCGTCACGACAACGCCTGACTACACACGGTTTCCCGCACTGTCCAGAAGATTGATGAATTTCGATGGGAACTTTTCATCATATTTCCCTGACAGCCCCGCTCTCACACTAGTGACTTCCACTTCTTCGTTTACCTGTAAAAGTTGCTTCGTTCAGTTGTTCGAGGAGAGTGGGGTGTTGAAAACGGCAGTACTAAGCTGGCTGAATTCCTTGGTTGTTGATTTTTATGTAGAGAATATAAAAATGCTTGTTGCTCTGTATACAAAGTGCTAAAAATATAAATGACAGGGATTCTGCCAGACCCTGCTAATGGAGGGTGTCACTGTCTCAGATTCTCGAGCTCAGATCCCAACTTAATTATTTTACGATTAAAAATTGATGGAAACGTAGCAAATCTCTACCTACACAGTACATCTATCCAATTTCGGTTTTACATCCCCCAAGCTGAAAATCTGGTATCCCTGCGAATGTTGTCTACATAGAAAAATAAAGTAAGTATGTATACAAGTGTTGAACTAGTAATTATATTGTTTTTATTTTATTGTATTTTTTATTACGACCAACCGGTCCTTACTTTTGACATACGCCTCGCATTATACTTGGTACCAAGCATTACACTATAAAAATGCTCACAATGCTGGACTTCACGCCTGCGTTTGAGACACGTGATCCCAGTTAGATATCCCCTCTATTTAGGGAGCGCAAGGACCTTTTTGTTGGTATTTTGTGTTTTTTGATCCAGGTTCCTATCCAAGATTTTGTTATTGTAAGGGATAGTTGCTCATTGGTAATTATTACTGTTAGTAGTACTTATTATTTATTTGTCTAATTAGTTAATTGTTTATTTTTAGGAGTTCAATCAGTCAGGACTGATAACGAAGTCCAAGAGTCGGCGCCTCCTTCTCCTCAATGATCTTCTAGTCTGTGTGTCTGTAGCACCAAAACCTGTCGATGACTTTTGTAACAGTGAAAGACTGAGTTTGAAATGGTCGTACCCTGTGACCGACGTTGAGGTAAGAACTAATGAATGAAACTACCAATGTCATACTTGGTTTTAAAACGCAGTTTTTAACTCCTTATTTACTGCATAGATTATAGGCACATTACATGAAGTTCGTTTGCTTTACAATATTTTAAGTTATATGTAGTCCTTTTTGGAAAGAAACTTGTAATTGGTACAAATCACAACATTGAAGACTATGTGAGATCAGAATTGCAGAAAACCACTAGTATTGAGATAAACTGCTCTTACATATTTAAATTTAAAAAGATTACAATCTGTTGAGGATAATTACAGTTCATTCAAGGTATGTAATTGTGGTGTTTAAGTTTGATTTATGTTTGGAAGCGATAATTAAAAATTATTCTCAAATGATCTCCGATACTTCTTGTCTTTTTGTTTTTAATATAATCTTTCATTTCTTAAAATCGGGTATGACCACTTTACGCTGCATAGACATGAATTAAAGAAAAAGTAAATAAATATAAATGAACAATAAATTAAAAACTTTTCGTGTGGAATCGACAGTTAAACATGAATAAGTACGTTTCATATACGCGTCCTATTTTTGGTTGTAGTCTTTTATCTTTATACAGTATATTGTACTGTACACTTTCATGCATTAAATGTGATACATTTCAGTCTACCATTACCATTAAGTACAAAATTTGAGTGGAATTGTATTTGAATAAACAACGAAATCACCTCGCGTTGTAACATCTGAATCTATCCACATTTTCTGATTGTGAACAAACCTTTGATCTAGATCAGTGGTATTCAACAGGGGGTATGCGAAGACATCTTATTTAAAATAATCATACTATTTATAATTTCATGAAAAATTAGAGTAACAGAAAGACATGGTTTTTCCGAGCAAACTTCTAAGGTGCCCGTTATTATACTTTTCAGTAGTTTTGCCTAATGTTGTCTTTGTATCACCCTTTGCGTTCCCATGGGCAATCACATTTCCTTCCATTTTCAAAATTTAAGTAAAACATTTCAGAAACTGATGAGAAGATAACACCCAAGATTGAATTACAAATCCCTTTACTCCACTGCCATAAACATATTTGACCTTTCTTTAAAATTAAAAAGAAAATATGTTGGAAAATCCATTGATGATTCACTGAAAATGAAGCTCGAGAACTGGTCAGACTCTTGGAGTTAGGCTCTTAACGAGTACAAGAACCTTAGTAACATCCCCATTTCACACCTCGTGCTATGCCCTCAACTTATTTTTGTGAGCAGGGGTTATCTGTCTTAACATCAATCAAAACGAAACACAGAAATCGCCTGAATCCAGAATCAACTCTTATCCTCGCACTCACGAAAGATTCGACCACGACTCCAGGAGCTGGCATGTCAGAAATAAGCTCAGTTATCTACTTATCTTATTAAGAGTTCGGAACTACTTTAATTAATAATATTTCAATAAGATAAATTTAGTTTGGTATAATATGTGCCTCCTTATATCCTAATAGCCTAATTCTTCTTTCTATCGCTTAAATGAAACTGAGTTATTTAAAACTAATCTAAATTCAATATAATGTATGTATTAAATAAGTATACTTTCGATTTAGTTTATTTTGGAGGTATGTATAACTGGAACTATGCACGAATAATTTTTATTGGGGGAGGGGGGAAGTATAAAGTTGAGTGGAAAAGTCTTTCTGGGGTGATCTAGATATTAGCGGCAACTCTTTACACAACCTATAGTTGCAAGGTGAAATACACATATAAATTGGTCGTCCTTCCAGTGGGGAATCAAACTCTAGTGTATCTGACTGACGATTGGATGATCTGCCAATTAAGTTACAAAATTGATTCGTCCGTAATTATCTAGTGGTCGATTTCTAGAGCACTCGACAGGTAATCGAGAGACCGTGCTCAAGTTTTCGCTTGGATGGCGGGCGACCAATTATTCTGTGCATTACCATCTTGTATCCACAGCTTGTGTAAAAAGAGTTGACGATAATATTTAGATCAGAGGTTTACTCGCAGTCCTGTAAATGTGGCTAGATCCTTAACAACCCTGAGGTAATTTTATTATTTATTCTAGTTCTACAAAAGACAAGAACTGTTTGTGCATTATCAAAACTTCGATCTGTTTAACAATTACAAATTCAGTTTCATTCGCTGGATTGATCATATTCGATTTTTTATGGCTTTTACTACCTCAATAAGCATCATAATGAAATATAAATGTATAATTTTGAGGATGTTCGCGTCAGCAATTATAATGTTCCAATCTTTTATGCTACTAAGGATTTTCAATAGTAAATTCCACTCCCCGTACATCTTTGGACATTTTATGTTCTCTTTGATGTTCTGATTACACAATACTGAGTACTTAATAGTCAAAATTACACTTCATTTTAGTTACTTTTTTCCCCGAGAATCGCGGAGTAATCTTCCAAAGAATTCATTACTTTTTTTCGCATTCACGTTAAAGGAGATACGTTCCAAAGTAACAATATGTGTTTTAAGAACCTATATTGCATAATCGATTAGCGAAAAGCTGCTACTGTAGTCAGTTGATTGCCGTAAGAGCAGTCTATTTAGGAGTACCAAAATATTTTTGGCTTATATTACAGTGTTTTAGTATATTTTTATGAACAATAAAAAACATTTCAGATACTTTTAATTTTCCAAATCTTTTTTGTATGTAAGAATAAAAGTAGTTACCATTATAGACAGACGACAGCCAGAGAACGAGAGCTGTGGCAAACGTATAATTCAACTCACGATTCATACTCGTCGTGGAAAACCTGTAATTTTAAAGTGTTTTCTCCGGGTCTGAAAATATGGAAGTTTGTCTTTCTTCAGGTTTTTGTCTAATTTTAGGACTGACCTGGAAATTATGGCCTTGCTACTCTCTTTCTTATAAAATAAAATAAAATTTCATAGATTTTTTTTTTGGGGGGGGGATATTTTTTTGTGTTAAAACACTGTAGATATGATGTGGAAGGCAACTTTTATCAGCTACATTGTGGCTTGCCCTCCATTAAAAAAAAATACGTCTGTAAAAGATATTTTTAAGATACTTCAAGAA
>JAGDQP010031756.1:0-21747 GCA_022664845.1 Lepisma saccharinum
GTTTCTACTCAGTCCAAAAACTTCTAGCATCGCGATTAATATCAAGGAAATTGAAATTAAAAATAAACAGAACGGTTATTCTGCCGGTAATTCTTTACGGTTGCGAAAGTTGGAGTACGACCCTAGCAGATGAACATAAATTGCGTGTATTTGAAAATAAGGTTTTGAGAAAGATATATGGGCCAAAACGGGACGAGATGACTGGAGAGTGGAGGAGACTGCATAATGAAGAACTCCACGGACTGTACGATTCACCAGATGTTGTAAAAATAATGAAATCGAGACGACTAAGGTGGGCAGGGCATGTAGCTCGGATGGGGGAAAAACGAAGATTATATTCAATCCTAGTTGGAAGGCTCGATGGAAAGAGGCCATTGGGAAGACCGAGACGTCGTTGGGAGGACAATATTAGAAGAGATCTTCGAGAAGTAGGTGTTCGTGATGAAAACTGGCTTGATACTGCCCAGGATAGAATCCAATGGCGAACGTTTGTTACTGCGGCGATGAACTTGCGAGTTCCATAAGCCATAGAGTTAGTTAGTTAGTTATATATATATATATATATATATATATATATAAATGTGTCAAATATACCATACATAGAGTACCACAGGCACACACTTGTCATATACAGTAAGAAATGCTCTAGAAACAGTATCTTAGAGGTGATGAGAATCGAGTCTCGGTCTCCAAGCCTCGCCCCATACTATGACATTTTATATATACCCAATATTTTTAATATGTTACGTATATGTGGAGTAATACTAACCATTAAAAATACACAGAGCAATAAATTAAAATTACGAATTAATAATTATTTTAACGAGTTTTGAAGGAATTCGGAGATTCTTTTGTTTACTTTCAGTTCCCATGTATTTAATACGATTGTGCTCTAGGGGCTGAATGACGTCACAAACCATGATGGAAAGAGAGTGGAGACTTTCCACGCTGAAAAGAGCTAGAATTTACATAAGGCACCATAGAGTTCATTCTAGTTCTTCCCGAGTCCGAAGAGGGTAAGTGCCCAATATTAATTTACTTATTAATAAAGTTAATACTCCAACTATTGTTATCAATGTCTTTAAACGTCGAACATTTACTAGTTTTTCTAATATACCATCTATCATATCTATTAATATAATACATATGTTGGAATACTAATTCTACAGCAGGCAATTACGAAATTATCTGAATTTATTCCAATTATATTACTTTTCATAATTCACTTCCACATTACACTTAGTCTTTACAAAATTATATGAACTTCCGAAAAAAAGAATAATATTAAAACCCTACCGATTTCCAGATATTTCTGATGTACGCTATCATATTCTTCCCAAACAATGTTCTTAAAGCGATTTCTCTCTTTCGATCCACTTAATACAAGTTCCTGCTTTTGGGGTTCATTCGGATTCCTGTAAAAAAGTAAAAGGAAATTTGTTAGTCACATATTTTCATGGTTAAGATTAATTAAATTTCATGAATATGTTTTGCGTCTTTGAAATTAAGTGACACATTTTTTAATAGTTTCAATAGACGAGAAGACACATACACATACACGATTGTACATACACATTCTAATTTCTTTTTGGGTTCAGAATTTTTTAGCTAGAAAGCTGTAAAACTTTGCTGTATAGTTAGCATGCAGTCTAGTTTAAATAATGTAACAGTGTTGATAGAGAAACCCTGAGAAGTTCAAATTATTGATTTTGTTTTGGAAAACAGTCGTTTCTAGAAACTTGTCATTGCAGTAGATAAAACTCAGTGTTAAGGAAACAAAGTTATATTTTTTTCCGAATGTGAATTTTCGGACATGTCAATGCTACTGCTACTCACTTAACTCATAACTAAACTCATGAAAAGTACTTGAATTCAAAACTTAAATAAATTGATATTGATGCATTGCTTCTTAACTGTTCTATATCACAAAAGGTATTTCAATTTTATATTGATCAACAAATAGTTTACAATGGCAGTATATAGATAAATACCTTTATTATGTACAATATAACCCAGATTTAATTACTTTTTTGTACTTAGCATTTAATGTATTTATAGAAATAAGGAACAATTATTTATTGTGGATATAATGTAGTTTAGGTTTCTTAAAATATTATATGATGTTTGATTTGTGAGTTGTAAAATTCTTATGGTGTGTTTGTTGGAAACAATCTTCAAGCCATTGTCTTGTTATTTGAGGAACATGTAATATGCTTCCCTGTAATTTGATTACGTTTTATTTTCCAATACTATATTATTAAATGTATTATTTAATCATTATAAATTTATGATGTGAAAAGTAGTTTGTCATTTCTTTTTTTATAAGAGCTTCATTGACCTAAATAGTATATAATAAAAAAGAAATATTAATCTTGCTATTGAGATCACTACAGAAATCTTAATTTATCACGACTTGGTATTTATTTTGATTCTAAACTTAAATTTAATAATCATATCACAAGAATTACAGGTGAAGCTACAAAATTATTAGGACACGTTTTTAACCAATGGTGTGAATTTACCAACATTAAGACGTATTTTACTCTTTACAAAACACTTGTAATGGCAAAATTAGAATATGCTACGTCGGTCTGGAATGACGTGACTAAAAGTAGCAATACTATTAATGAATCTGTAGAAAAATCTTTCATTAGACTGTTATGTTACAAGGTTAATTTGCCATATTATTCGTACGACTACAGCTACTGGTGTGATAATTTCAAAGTTGAAACTTTTGAGCAACAAAGAAAAAATATATACAAGAAATTCCCAGCCAAAAAGTTTAGATAATACAACGCAAATCTCTTATTTTATAGAAAAAACTCAGTTTTGTTATACCCTTGTACGACACTCGCAAGCACAAACTTTTAACAGCATTTGATAAAGGTGCCGTACTTTTAAATCGAATAATTCGTCATTATAACGAATAGTAACCTACTTCCACGTTCGTCATTATGTTCTGCATTTATTTGAAAATTTCGTATTTGATAAACATGTACTTGTATTAGATAACCCAATTTAAATTGGTATTGTAGTTATGATTTTTTTTTATTATTCTATAACTCTGACTTCATTGTTCGTACAATTTTCTTTGTTATTCTGTATCCAATTCTTTACTTCCGTAACCAATAAGTATCCTTATTTTGCAGTGTTATATTGGTATTGTACTGTTCGTAGCACTCTATTAAAGATATTAATTTAAATTAAATTATTATTATTCAGTAAACAGATATTTGCTTGAAATACAAATCAACGATTTCTGTGCCTATTATTTAAAACAAACGATCCACTAGTCTGCTTAAGTAATTCATAAATTAAAAAAGATTAACATACAACACTTCTAATTTAATCATTTCGCAAAATATATCCCATTTTTCACTTCATTATGCACATATATCACGTGATTCAAATCAAAACGTTTTTAAATTATTCAAATCAATTCAAGCAAGTGCAGCTCAATCGTATATTTTTCTAGTAGAAAAATCAGTACTAGAACAAAGAAGCCTCTAACTTTATGGTTTATTTACAACTATTATAAATTCCATATGTGAATATAAGTAATATGCATTAAAATCGTCTTTACGTTTAATCAAATTTATATTTTATTTTATTGAATTTATTAATGATCTTTAGGCATCTATGGCCAAGGTCAGAATTGGGTAGGGGAAATGCTGAAATGAGTTGACTAGGCCATAAATAAAGGTACTATCCAGACATTTGTCGTGTGTGACCGAATAAAACCTTAGCCAAGATGGTCAGTCGTCAGCCACGCTTTAAGTAATTCTTATGAGCTTTCTTAAAGTATCTGAAATAACTGCATACATTGAAGGAACTTTCAATGTTTAAGTGACTTCTAAGCAATATAGACTTCCAAAATCATGAAGCACGACAGAAAACATGGGAAACAATTTTAAAATTACGTTAAATATCAAATAGTTCTTATAAAGTGAAACCAATTTATTTATTTATCTTTTCCTTTCGCATAAAGTACCACAGTTGCTCTTCTTTTGTTTTACATCTTTAGTTCTCAATGCCTGAAACTTACTTAATGAACCAGGCTCTCAAAACACAAAGACAAAAAAAGAACATGAATAAAGGTTAAGAGAATGAAACTTGAAATCGTACAACTAGTGACCTCTAGCTAAGGAAAGTTGAATAGCGAAACATAACGTTTACGCGCTCTCTCTCAATCCCCTTCCATAGCCTTAATATTTTCTCCTTGGATTTAATTAACTGTTTCCTACTGGAGGCAGTGCTTAGCCGAGGAGAACTTTCACCGGGGGTGGGTGGAAGGAAAGAGGGTGGAGAGGACAGCTAGAGGTCACAAGCTGGGGATCATAAGCTGGAGGTCACGTAAAGGAGTGATAGAAGTGTAGAAAAGAGAGAGAGACAGCGCTGTCTTAGACGAAGAGGCAAATGGGGCAAGGTTAAAAAAAAAAGAGTGCAAGGGTTGTTCTCAAACCATCCAGTTAGTGCCAAAGTCCTTCTTTTCGTTATCAGGGGGCAGAACCATACCTTGCCACATGACACAGCTGGTACCGCATTTATTAACACAAACACGCCTTAATTTGGATTCCCGTCAACGCCCCTGTCCTGGTTCTTTCTCTTCTACCAGCCTTTCCTCCCCCTCCTCTTTCTCCCCCTACTCGCTTTTC
Source organism: Lepisma saccharinum (assembly GCA_022664845.1). NCBI lineage: Eukaryota > Metazoa > Arthropoda > Insecta > Zygentoma > Lepismatidae > Lepisma > Lepisma saccharinum. The sequence goes on from JAGDQP010031756.1 coordinate 4,656, forward strand.
CGCACTTTTCGTAGCCACTTGCGAAAACGCAACAAGGTGCACATGAATATTCAGGCCGCTAACCACCATCCACCCCATCCCTGCCCGTTTATTGCTCTGCAAACTCTCTCTTTCGGCATATGTCTCTTTGTCTCCATCAAAGTCGCAACATTTTATTTTAAAGTAATATGTTCAGAGAAGTTACACATTTGAACATATACAACATACATCATGTGTATTTAGGCAAATGCGAGCACTTGGGCAAATATGAGAAGTAGAAAGTAAAAATTAAATTAGTCGTGTGCATTATGTCATCTGTTGTTATCAGAATTTAGTGGACCGTAGTTATTAGTCACTCCAAAAATACTTTGTTTTTATCACATTAGTTCTTCTTGCATAAATAACACCTATATTCCAACCTATTTTATCTTCTCTTTGTATACGTTGCTGCTGAAATTAATACAAGGTAGACGTCACTAGCGACTACTAAAGAGACCAAAATGTGAAATCATTGGCATTTCTTCATGCTAGCTTTTAATTAACTAGTGCAACCTGATCATATGTGGATCGTATAATTAAATTAGTGCATCTGATCATATGCAGGTCACATGCATCTAACTTACATATAATTGTATGAAAAATCGACATAAAGAAGACTGTAAGTCCAAGAGTTTCAGTTGCTTGGGACTGTATAATGATAGATGGAAATTGTAGTTTGTTCAGAGAAAAAAAGGCCTGTGTTAATTCAAAACTTTTCGGTGTCGTAGGTTGACTACGATTGTTTTGTGTTAAATCAACACAACACACGGTGTTAATTATACATCAAGTGTTTCCTTATTTCTTTCATAGAAATGGAACAGATTCTCAATGAATAGGAATTCTGATCCTTAATTGACAAATGGAAAAGTTATTCAACTTTGACATAAGTTTGCGAGTAACTTTGGTTGTGTTTCGGTTTCAACAACATATTTTTCATTTGAATTCACTGTTTTTTTTTTCTGTATGACGATTTAACCCAGACGGTAAGACACTTGAATGCAAATATCGATATCAAATATGGGAAAAGTTCAAACAAGTATATTGTTGTATTAATAGATGACATGGAAATTGAACATGCCTTTTGTAGACCGTCATTTAGAATCTTTCCGTCCACCAGGCGTAAATTTACTATGTGGTTGACAGCTCAAACTTTATAAATTTATATATTCTGAGAAAAGGAAATGAGGTAACAGTTGAAGATTGGTATGTACAATATCTGTTACTGAAATATTGGAGCATGCAAGAAGATCAAGAGAGAAAAAAAAATATGCTAACTATTATCGAGGTTTATATTGAGACGTATTTTTTTTGTGTGTGTATGTGTATTAGATTTGACTGTTAAAAATGGATCTTGTAGATTGTTCTTAAAGACTGAAAATAAATAACTACTATATCCCGTCACCGAGAAAAAGACGTTCTTTCGATTGAAAGTGAATGAGCTAACTCACAGTAGGCTGAAACTATGTAATGAAAGTTAAGAACGCCGGTCTTAGTGGTTTGGAAAATTGTTTTTTGGGCGGTTATTTTGAATTTAAAATGGCGACTTTTTAACATTTTCTTATATTGTCGTGTTCTAGTCGTGATGGTACACCTTCATACCAAATTGCATATCTTTAGCTTGAACGGTGTGGAAAATGTTTTTGTCATCCATTTTGAATCCAAGATGGCAACTTTTTCAAAATGTTGTAAAATTTTCCTAAACTACTCTTTATAACACACCTTTATGCCAAATTTCCTATCTCTAGATCAAACGGTGTTGAAACTGTTTTTTTTTAGGTCCGCCATTTTGGATCCAAGATGGCGTCTTTGGAGACAGTTTGTAATATTTTCGTAACCTAATAGTGTTGATGTACCGTTATACCAAATTTGGTGTTTCTAGTTCCAGCAGTTCAGGCTGTGTATTCTATACAACAATGTGTTTGCGGCCATTTTGTATTCTAGATGGCGAGTTTTATTTTTTTTAATTTTGTACTTTTTGCTTAATCTGCTAGTGATGATGTACCCTCATACCAAATTTCGTTTTTCTTGATCCAGCCGTTTAGTCTGTATATCGGCTACTCAAACCTTCCCCTTTCAGGTGAGACATAATTCTTTTTTTTTTCTTTTTTTTTCAGTCTCAAGAACGAAGTGGATAAAAAAGACGCTGAACGTTTTAACTGAACAACCTATGTTCAAATCTTGCTGCAGCCGTACCTTTTTTACCTGCTGCTGGTACACTGTGTGTTGTGTTGATTTAACACTGAAAAGTGGTAGTCACACTGGAACACTGAAAAGTGTTGAATTTATACAGGGATTTTTAACAGTGTAGGGGTTCAAATTCATACTGTCCATTTAGATTTGAAGTGGTACAATATTGTTTTAGGTTAATTTACATGCTAGGTCTGTAATGACTATGCTATCTTGAAGTTTGATGATAACATTTTACGGTCAGAAGAACAACGTCTACCGGAAAGAACTATAAGAAAGATACCAGTCAACTAGTGGGTTTCAAGAAAATCTTTGGACTGGGATCAACAGGGTTCAAATTCATTGTATTTCATTATAATAGATCGTAAAACCTTGAACTAATTCACCGAGTCTATTGAAGTTATTTATTATCACTGAAAACATATACCAGATAGTTATTATTTAACATTATATCTGTTTACTCAGTTGTATCATACATTTCCAAATCATTAGTGATGCATAAGTAAAGAGAAAATATAGAAAAATGGAGATCATAGTCACTTGAGCTACTTCAGTGCTTTACTCTTTTAAGATAAAATGGTGCACATAAGAAGTAAGTGATGATGAGAGAAAGCATACATGTAATAATAATAACAATATGGTGATGAACAAGCTTGTTATCGTAACTCTGAGCCTCAACATTATCTGTTAATGTTTTCCAATACTGAAACTAACATACACCTGCCAATACTGACGATGTATATCTTAAATCAACAGTATATTGTTGTCATGTGTCTATTTTAACGAAATAAGGGTATTAAAGGTTTCTTACATCTTAAAACTACTGCAAGTTAAGAACTCATATTTTTAGTGGTCCTCGTTTTCTAATTCACCCTGTTCGATCGGACAAAGACAATATTCAAAATATAACAGTACTATGCTGATCTACTGTTTCATACAGACAAACGCAACCAAGTTGGTGCTGTTTCTTATTTTGCATCATAATGATTGGTCATAAGTGGATCGAATTCGTTCAAAACGTTTGCTTGTTGGCTATCATCCTAGTTGTAAATGTTCATTAATTCTTTTAGTGACAGAAATAAAGAGGATTCTAAACAAGCAATAGTCTCAACATAGTAGTGGTTTAGTCCTCGTTTGATTTGTTCTTTGAGTGACTTCAATATGTTGTTTCGTTCGTTGTATGTACCTAAAACATACATTCTGGTCTCATCCTATCCACTACGTTTACGAAAGGCCAAGCCTTCCAAAGACTTTAGAGATAGTCTTATAGAGACGAATGCAATCTGCAAGTGCAGGTTACTAGATGCATTTCTTATGTTTACACTTGCATGGAGTACTCATAATCTTGTTCTTTCATACTCGAATAGCACCAAATTAAAGAGGTGAGAATATGTCTCAAACATTATTCTCAGTGAATTCTTTAAACAGTCCAAAATATGTTGGTTTCCGTGGCTTCAATCTGGTTAGAACATCCCAATTTCCGTGTTGACCTAGCATTGTGACCAACAGATCAAACCCGTACATGAGCTGTCTATCAAAGGAATATATCAATTCAGCGAAGAAAGAATTCCTAGCATTTGAATCAGCACTAAAGAGGTTGCAAGTTCAAATTATTTGGTCTACAATCCTGGTCGTTAAAGAAGTTTTAAAAGTTAAAACTAGTTTCGTCAGATGAACACCAGAATGGCTTAAATTTTACTACCCTTTTCATCACAAGGGTGGTGTCAAAAACACTTACTCTTTGAGACTTTTACAGGCTTGTGCCCTACATACCTAAGCTAGCACTTTTATATGCAAATATTTTAAGCATTTTCACTTCTTTTCTTTAGAAATAAAAATATATGTTTTCATTCTCAAACTCATACTCTTGCACTCAATACACATCCATACACATACAACCACATATCCACATATAGAACAGCTGTTCAGCTTGTTTTATGTGTTTGTAGTTGTGTTTGAGGGGAGAATATGTAGGGAGATATATTCTACTGAGTGCCTATAGCACTTACTGACCCTCCTTTATATATTTCATACTCCTTCATACGCACACACACAAAATTCCATTTCCTTACGCAAGCCTGAACATATAACCACCTAAATAACACATCCCATGCTGACAAACAACCTAAGAGAGAACATAAGGGATAGAGGGATGCGAAGACTCTTGATCATCAAAAGGATCATAGTATTCTCTTTTATATGACTCTTCCTAGGAAGGAAAGAAAGAAGGGAAGGAGAAAAACGAATGGAAACTTATCATCGGAAGTGACGTTCCTAAAGCTTTACAAGTATAAAAGCCGTTTCTGTAAATTTATCTCCAGAACTGAAGTACACTTTCGTGTCGTGGTAAGTCACCAGCAAAACCACTCCAAGGAAAAAAATACGTACCCTGAGCGGGCAAAGTTGCTCCAATAAATCATGATTGCTTCGGACAGTGCAACCTCAGACTTGGTGTAGTTTTTAGGGAAGTGGTTCATACTTTCCACCAATGGAGCACCAAATACGTATGGCAGTTCCTCACCATGAACAGTTCCCTTTCTCTGTTTGGAAAACAAATAGAAAGAAAAACAAATGTTAGAATTCTAAAGGAAAAATATGGTCTTTTCCATTACAAAATTTAGGTCAAGTTTTAATCACTATACATCAACATTTAACATTATTAAATTCTCACTTATCTAGAAACTTAAACGAGAATATTCTTAACTTATACACACATAAAGTTTATGTAATATTCTTTCATATATAAAGACACACACAATGTTTAACCTTAGTTTTGTAGATTGCTATCTATTTGTTATTTCAGTAGAGGGAATATTGTTTGTACTCAGAAAGGTTTGTCAGCAACGTGTCAGATGGTTCTTTTTGTTGCTGATATAATAAACGAATGCTCCTCAATATAAATTTCAAATCAAGCTACAACATGCTGAAATTGTTTCAGTTTTAGTATTATAATTAAAACAATCGACACTAGACAAAAGCGGTGTTATCATAGTTACTCCAACATTACTAGATAATAATCATCATATTCACTTACAACAATCTATACACCATGAGTATGCGTAGAATAAATTAATTGTTACTCGTATATTGTTCAATCGTGTAATGAGTGTCTGGTTAGATTTCATTCTTGACTAAATCATTGGTTAGATTGACGCACGCTCCCTCAAATAGACATAATTCATTTTAACTTTTTTCAAGCTGCTTCAGGAGAAAACGGTTTGTATATGAATATCTTAATTATCATGAAGAACTCGAAGAACTAGATTCGAATTTAGTTCTTCTAGTGACGTTAAGAAACGAGTCTCTTAGCGGCACTCATATATATACAGCTAAATTCGATTCTAGCGAACTATAAGCCTGATTTTGATGCTAGAACCTGTATTTGAAATTTCTTTGCCATACTAAGAAATAGAAAAGTAATGTTTTGGTAGGACCTAAGGACCTCCCTGGGATCCCCTAGAGCGGTTAAAAAAAATCAGAATTTCACATTTCTGATGAAAGCACTGATTCTAGATCATATAAGAGACAGAAGCTTACGGAATCGTAATCTACGCTTCAATACCTTTCAAACGGTGTATAACACGTCAAAATCAGTAAAGGGGTTCAAAGTTTATGACCTTTTTAGCCCAACCACATAATTTTCACAAATGATGGAAGAGGGCCTCTGTCATTCTGTCTGTCTTTTTATTTTAGCCCTAAAATGGTTGCTACCAGGGGTTTGCGGGGTCAATTCTGGGCCTCATAGAGGCAAATTGATGCTTATTTTATGATAGAAGTTACCGTTTTCGAGATACGTGGCCTTACAAAATAAGTGATACCAGTAGAAAAAACACTTCTTAGTTAAGGGAAGAGTGACGCAAGAATTCTACTAAAAAATGAGATATCCATTTTCACTAACGGAGAATACTAAGTCTCTTAACTTTATTAGAAAGAAAACACTTCCACCATAGTGACATAAACAAAGTCACTCAAAAATAAATATCACTTCTTTGGTGAGCAAAATTCTTGCGTCACTCTTCCCTTTACTCCGAAGGCTTTTTTCTATTGATTAAACTATTTACTCACATCGTTTTAAAAAAAAGAACTGAAACTGAATTATTACCTTAATTTAGAAATATTATTGTTGAGCAGAAAACACGTTTTAATATTATAATTTATTATTTTACTTTTGACTGTTGACAATATTTCAGATGAATAATATGTAATATATTTCAATATATTGAGTTTGAAAGAATTGTTTTGTGGAAGACACTCCTTACCATCAGACTCAATTTCTAATTAAAATTAATTTTATTTTCTCTGGCTGGAAATGATAGTGGAAGAATGTGGACCAGGGTCATGTTTGAAAGTACCATTCCGTCATTTGCCTGCTTTAACTGAGAAACGCTGGAAAGGCCCCACTTACGATGGACGGACGCTAAGATCGTTTCTAGGAACTCCCCATTCCTAAGCCCACGAGCTCTGAACCGAGCAACGACAGCTGGGTTAATAAGTCACCCAACAATGAAAATATGAGTTTCTGAAATTAATATACAATATAATAGGATGAGTATTTATACCTAGTTAACCCAGCCACGGTTACGTTAAGCTATGCACACACATTTTGTTACGTTGTCTCGGAAGTATCTAAAGAGAATCATAACACTTCTATTTGTACCACTTTAGGGAACCAAAACTTAGTTTGTATGAACAGAACGAGGGCATCAATCTAAATTAGCCAGTGCTGGATCTAATGGGAACAAAAGGGAGCAGCACGTTTAGGGGGCGACAAACAGCTAAAAATAAAAACTAAAAGCTCTTAAAAAGGAAACAAAATGCCTATTTCATTGAAATTGTCCTAAACGTGTTCAAAATTTCAATATCGGCGCGCGAAGACATTTTTTATGTTATTCAATTCAACCTAATTTAATCTTTAAAATTCTAATCCGCGATTGAAGTAAGATAGGCAGGTGTACTGGAGTTAGTAATAGCAATGCCATGACAGGCTCCAGAGATGACAAGATAGTACACTACTTGATGCGAGACAATCTGGCTGTCGTGTCTGCCGTTCGTGCAGTTTAGCTAAAAGATGGAGAGGGCGGCAAAATTTAACATTGCCCCCATACGAAAATTTCAAGATCCAGCACTGAAATTAACTGTAGGTAATAAACAAGTTATCGAGTGGTCTTCGATTTGTTTGTATTTTCATACAACATTCCAACATAATCTTCAGTAATAAATATTGATTTAAACTGTCAGTGACTCGTATTTCAATATCACGATTCAAAACCCTAGTATGAGTATTTTATAACTCTGTGGTCTTAAACCATATTTTCACAAACATTCTTAGAACCTCATACACAAGATTATTGTAGTGGCCATCAACGTACAGGTCACAGCCAAGACAGTCTCCAATACCATTATCCAAACACGTAATTCTCATCAGGTCATAACATGATAGAACCTCAGCAGTATTGTCTATCAGTAAGATCAAACCGTAAATGGTTTCTAATTACATTATACAGCACAAACACAATACATTATACTTTCGACAAATCTTGTAACTTGCTGACGAAATATTAATAAACATTAACATAATACCTAGGTAAGTGCAATTGTATTTTTATATGGATTTCTACTCTTCTCTTAAATGGTACTCATTTCGATGATCCGTTTAATATTAAACATTTCAGTTTCGATCTTACAGTAGAATCGATTTAGTATTAATAGTTTATCATTTGACCATGGTGTGAAGGCAATAAATAATATAGATGAATAATACTTTATTGTAACAAACTCGCTAGACTAAATAACTCATCTGCTTTAATGTAATTATAGTTCCATCAGATAGAAAGACAAATTATATTTTACAATCATTATTAACATCAACTGAAATTGTCTTCAACTGTGGCAACAAAATAACATGTGAATTGTTTTATTTCTTTCTGTTTCGTTTTCTCCAGGAGTACCATATGTGTTCTAGTAAATTTAAATTTTATTTGAATTGCTGACTAAAAGTACTCGACAACAAATGTAACACACATTTTCTGTCGTTTTGAATTCACATCTCTTCTTCGCGTGGATATTGAGATTGTGACCATTATTGTGATAGCCACAATCTATCCATATACTGAGTACAATATCTAAGGAAATATTTTCTAAAGTTCAATTAATTGGCAAAACACTATTGAGTCATAGATCTGAAAATTTCTTACTTGAAACTTTACCAAATCACATGTGTATCGTACGAAAAATTCCCAGTATAAGTCTGTCGTTAATAACCTAAGTTCCGAAATGCTTAAGGTCTGTTTGCAAATGCGATAGAGCTATTTGGGTTCTTTAAAAATCTTGAGACTTATCACACTGGACGATCTTCTTTAATTAAATTTTACATGTTATAACTAGATTTTGGTATGATTGGACTGATATATAGGTTGGAATATTGACCTAAATGAATTGACCTTTGTCACTTCACAAACGTCTGTGTTCTGAATTGAACTCGTTTTTCGTTTTTACTTTTCAACATTACTTATAGGTTAAAATAAAACCCCAGCAGTCGAAGGAGTGTTAAAAAGTGTGTTTTCTTCATTCGTCATGACAATAGTAGAAAGAAAGACAGAAAGAAAAGCTCGAAATCCACTTTAACTACTGCAGCAGTTGTGTCTGTCTTCAGCACGTTTTGAATATTTCATCACTCAAGGGACATTTCTTCAGGGTCACGACAAGTGCTCTTTTCACCTATTCTTGGCAATAATGGAAGTAACTCAATTACCTTCTTCCTGGTGCTTCCTCTTTCCTTCTACTCTGCTTCCTTCTAACCATTCATTCTTCTCTCTCCCTCATTTACTTCTTCACAGATTTTGTTCTCAGTGCTTCCCTTGGGGAACTCAGGTTAGTTTTCGTGGACACAGATAGACTGCGTTGCATACTAAGTATATATCAGGTGTGGGGAAGACGGTAGATATGACGTAACTTCTACTATGAGGTCTTTGAGTCATTAGTACTGGGAAGTAAATTTCCGATTTTCTGATCCCTTTCATTTGTAATTAATTAGATAATTGAAACTAGCTTTTCAATTGCCTCGGGGAAATTAAAAAAAAATCAAAGAATTATTGGGTTTTAATTTCAGGCACTGTTAAAACACGTGGGAATAGCGAATCACCAAATGGACAGTATGCGTTCAGGCATGTAGTTAAAATTATACATTTATTTAACACCTTGTACGCTTTTGTCCTGAACTATTCTTAACTTTACGCTGGAGAAGTGTACGTAATGTGTTCAACAAATGTGGATCTTTTTAAAGGAGAATTTAGAACGTTACTTGCGGACGTAGCTTTTCAGAAATACGCCATTGTGCACATACTGTTCACAATGCTTCTTGATAAACTACAGACCATTCATGTTTGCAACCAATGTTTTCTTGAAATATCTACAAGCCAAGATATACAAATGACGTCGATGATTAAAAATGTTTGAGTTGATGAATAAGAGTTTCTTGCTGAATCCATAAACCAAGAGATACAAGTGATATTGATGAATATATAAAGTTCGAAATAATAATTTGTATATAACCCAAAATATATGTAACACAAATGGTGTCATATTTTGTACAGGGACACATTTAGGTCCAATACTTCTTTGTACAAAACATGACAACTTTTGTGGCTCATATATTTCGGGTTATATTTAAAAGATTACTTTGAATTTGTTTTTATTGGTCAATGTCACTTTTATCTTTTGGCTTCTGGAGTCACCATACATTGCGCTGTTATTAAGACATTCGCTATAGCGTTATTGGGGTACACCACAGGCGATCATGTTACCACTTCAGTTTCTTACATATTACAAAACTTTCGATAGTTTCTTGTGCTTGCGGAACAAGACATTCGACTCTTTGATATAGGTATGACTTTAAGCGATTATGACTCACAATCAATGTGAAATTCAGGAAAATGTACCCACCTGATTTAACAACGACCTTCTTTGTCGAGACTACAGCACCAAGTGTGACATCATGACAGGTTTCCTATGATCACTAGCGCAGTTATTTCTGGCAGTCCTACAGGGGGCATCTGCCTACATATTTGTACTTCTAAATTCTTGCAACCTTTTCTTGTTTCCAAAATACCGGGGGTGACGTTAAAGGGCTCAGTGGCGTTATATGGTTGAACTACCATAAATATGATATAAATACGATAAATTTTCAAAGGAAAGACCCTTCGGGTTTGCTTAGAATTTCCGATACTGTGAATATTGTTGACCTCCGGTAATCCTCATTTCGACATTGATTTTATTTTGCACTCTCGCATAGTGATGCTTCGAAAAGTCATAATTGTATTTGAAGTTGCGAAAATAGTTTGTAGTATATTACATTATATTAAACATAAATTGTCACGCCGACCTGGTAGCAGTGTACGTTAGGGCGCTAGGCCAGTAACTCGAAGGTCCTGGGTTCGAATCCCAGCTGGGGCATGAATGTTTGGAGTGGTGAATTTTAACTAGAACGTGACGGATAATCGTGACGGGCCGAAGTCAGAAGTTACTAGAATGGCTCATACAAAATAAAGTTTAACAAAGTTTATTTATAAACACCCTTATTATTCAGAAACATTTTTCGGAGTGTCTAGCGCTGTACCAACGAGTGACTACCAGTGTTAAAAGATTATTAATCACTCGTTAGTAGAGCGCTAGTCGCTTCAAGAAAACGCTGTACTAACGAGTGACTGACTACCAATGTTAAAAGATTATTAATCACTCGTTAGTAGAGCGTTAGTCACTTCAAGAAAACGCTGTACTAACGAGTGACTGACTACCAGTGTTAAAAGATTATTAATCACTCCTTAGTAGAGCGCTAGTCACTTCAAGAAAACGTTTCTGATTACGGCTCAAACAGTGCATGGAATTTGGGTACAGAAACCACGTGGATTTCGTTGTAAACGTAGTTTAAAATTTTCATTGTGTGTTAACATCAAGTCGATGGTTCTGTTGACTGTAACAATGGTTTCAACAAATACAAGTGACGATTTTTGCTGTTGGCGTTACTGCAGCACAATTCATAACGGAGATTGCTTTCTGTGTGCTCAACAACGTTGTTCCTTCAGCTTAAGATCTTTCTTGATAACCTCCCGAACATCACAGTCATTTTCCTCTAGAAATTGTCCTAAATGAACCGTGGAAATTGGGTCTGATTCAGTTTGAATAATTCTTCAGTTCTGCTTTCGTTCTGGTTCCGAATTTTACTTTCTTTACCTGTTACAGGATTGTCATTCTATCACTGCTCTTCCCAGCGTTCGACGGTACGTTCCGCTACTTTACTATCCACGATGTGCAATCAAGAAATATAATTTTGAGAACTTCTTTCGCAGTTCACTTTCATTATGACAGAAACATGTTTTTTCAAGTTTGTTTTACATCAAAACATGGACCAGAAACGTAGAAGAACAACACGTTAGAAAGGACAAAATACGCTGACAGAAGATGAAATTCCAACACGTGGAACAAATAGTGCTTTATGAATGAAACTTTACCAGCAGAATTAAGTTACATGATGGATTACAAAGACATAACTTAGAAGATACTCCTGCAGTGTCACTATATATGAAAGTTGTTGACATTTTCTCTGTTTCGATATTATAGTAGTCACAGTCATGTTGAATGGAAAAATAAATATGCGCCTGGTTGCTAATGCAGAAGTAAAGGAATGTCATAGTGTTAGTGTTGAACGTTCTCTGCTCCTGGGAGGTCAGAGTTTCAATTACCATTTTCGGTCATGAATGAACCCGAAACTGGCTTTTAATCCCCTAATAGCAATACACCTACAATAGGCTTCCAAACAGTTCCACACGTCAAGTATATAAGTATACAAACAGCTTGCCATGAAACTTTGCAACCCCTCTTTAAACTTGAATCTAGACCTAAAACGACACTTGTACATTTGCTGTAAGGATACAAGTGTGGAATGTTTGGAACAATTGGAACATTTGCAGTAACTTTGCATAAAGTAAACAAATGTCATATTAACACTTTAAAGCTTGCAGCCCGTTTGCTTTAAGTTAAGAAAAAAGGCATAACATAGTATTAAGTCTCGTGAATACGTGATGCAAATGTCTATGCTATTAGGACCATGTCTCACACATGGTGAATGGTTACAATATTTGGTGATTAAAGACAAGAGGCTTGTTGTGTTGAAAGAGGCTCCCAACAATGCCGTTCATGAATAAATGCAAAACTACTTCGATTTACTATGCTGATATAAATGTCCGCGGTCATAGTATTCGAGATAACAACAAGGATGGTTCTATTATTACATGATATCGTTCCTAATATCACAATGACTGTCATCCGTGAAGAGAAAATAGTCTCATTCTGCTCTTAAATGTGTTTAGGACAACATTACTGAAGATGCATTTTTGACGACATCCTCAGAACGCGAACTACGGAGATCACTATCTAGCAAATAATTATTAATAACTCGTGTTAGAAGGTTCGAATACTTCCATGTCACAGTTACGTTGTATAATCCAATGATCTCTTGCTGCGTGTACCATTTCCGATATCAAATGGTTAACTTCAGTGATTTTAATAGATGACTATGGCGTTGTAAAATTTGTACATGGAACGTACTGTTGGCAGGAGAAGAAGGTCTTTAGGAATTAAAAACTAAATTACTATAACACAATCATAATTATCAATAAATCATATAAAATATATTCAATTGAAAAAAATAACATGAGCTGTAGGTACATGCGAAAACAAAAATACTTCACCAACAAAAAATGTTATTGAATTTGAGATAATAACTTTGTAAATTTTAATATTTCTACTTGCGTAATAACTATGTGAAAAAAATCCAGGGGGATCGACTGCAATCGTCCAACCTATTTTAAATGATCCAACATATTAATATTACTTAAATTGTTGCTCCTCTCCTTACGAAATTAAATTTACTTCTATTCCCGGAACTTTGTTTTAATATCGTGTAACCTAAATTGGGTGGCAGAGTTAAATTTGGAATTCGGAACCACTACGTACAATACAGATAACAGTATGTTTGGATATGTTCTCATAAACAAATATATATTAATTTGTTTCGAATATTTAAAATAACTATAAGTTTCCCCCTCTCTATCCCTTTCTCCGTATCTCTCTTTCTATCTCTCTCTCTCACTCCCTTTCTCTCTCTCTCTCTTTCTCGATGTGACACAAATATGTTTGAATTGTTTAAGGCTTTTAGGCATCACAGTCTCAGGTCGGGACAAAATATGTATATAAATAATCTTCAGTATGACAGAGTGAAGTATTCGCTGAAGCGTGAAGTATGCTTTTATATTTAGCATCTAAACGAATAGGTACTTCCATGCTCACACTCACAATAATGAAACATATCGTTTCCAATGAGTAAACGGTTCGTTACATTTAACATGAAATACGTATTAATCACTGAGATTTCAGTAAAATTACACGTTTTCGCTAACAATTAGTGGTACGTAAAATCTGCAAATCATTGAACGACCCAATGAATATAATTTGCGTCATTCGCTGTTGTTGCTTGTGGATGAATTCGTCTCTATCATTCGCGGATCAGAGAAAATAATATTGACAATCGATGCAAGCGTAGGAGCAAGGCCAAATGAACAGAAATAATTACTGAATTTGCCATTTCTTTTATTATACAAATTTAATTTAGATAATTTGAAAAAATAGCCTATTTTACTTGCAAGTGATATACTTTTACAAAATATTTACCAGTGAACTAAAGCTGAGAATCAATGTGTGAACATTTTGTATTTAATTTAAAGTTCATGATCAGGAAATTACGATTAAAAGTTATGATTAATAATTGAAAGTTTCCCATAACAGTGTTGTTTTTATTTTGCTAGCCATTTTTCAGAAACTGTTAATTTGAGTTGTCCTTTGTGAAAATGGGTATACGTTGATTGCAATAAATGTTTTGGAGTAGAAAACTATTTCCCAGTATTCTTGACTTTTGTTTCTACTTATACATTTAAAGCATTATATTCCACATTATAATGACGGCAAATGGTTTCAAACCTTATACATGCTATATGTATAAAACAGCTAGACATATGACATTTAATAAATCTTGAAAAATCTTCTAACTTACCGGTATATTAGTTGAAAGGTTGTTTGCAATCTTCCTTATGAATTCACAAACAAAATTGTTTCATAGTTTCAAAAGGAGATTTAGTTCAGGAAGTATGAAACGTAAAGGCACATAACACCTTTAACTTACCATAATCTTTTGAAATATTAATTTATCCATTGATATTTATAGGATCTTAAGCTTATGCATATAAAATGTTGTGTAGATATTATTCTCGTATCCTAGTTACGTTACCAGTTCGAAGTAAACGTCTTTAGTCTATTATTTTATTCTTATGATATGTTTGTACCAGGTGGAGCTTGCCTGTATCAGAAATCATGTAACAATAGCACTGTTACCACCCATTTATTTAATTTTACCGTATCTTGTAACATAGAACACTGAAAGTTACTTGGAACTAAGTGACCGTTTTCATTCATCACATTACTACTAGTTTTGGAATGAAGTAAAAATAGATGTGCATTTCAAATATTCTTCGTAGGGAGTGATACGTTACCGCCAACAATTCTCAAAGCTCTCAATTTCATCTCTACATAAACCTTGTTCCTTCAGGAAATGAAACCTAAGAATGCAATTTCTACACTCTTCTTTCTGTTTGAACATCTTGTTTTTCAGAAAGCGACTTAGATGCATAAACATAAATTAGTCTGTTCGTGTTTTGTCTGGGAATCATGAGGAGCGTGGAAGTACTGTATACCACAAATCACTCAGCTTTTATTGCGTAACTTCATCCCATTTGGGATTTGGCGTTGTTTTCTAAGAGTAGATGGCCCCTCATATTGATAAAAGACGACTGGTTTTTATACAACTGTCAATTTTACTCTGTCACTTTCTGCACAGTTCGTGGCAATATCTTTATCATGTAGAAAGGACCTGTAATGGCCAACATCCAGTGGTCCCCACCACACTGGTCCCCATCCAGTGGTCTTTTGTGGCGTCTACTTTGGTTATTGAAACAATAATGAAGGATTTTCCCAACGCCCAACCGCTACCGACTTTCATTGTAATTATGGTACAGATTTTTTTAACGCTCAACTACCACCAATTTTGCTTGTAACTGTGGTACAGATTTTCCTAAGACTCAACCACTACCAAGTTTGCTTGTAATTATGGTACAGAAGTTTCCAGCGTTGAACCACTACCGACTTTGCTTGTAATTATGATACAGAATTTCCCAACGTTGAACCACTACCGACTTTGCTTGTAATTATGGTACAGAATTTCCCAACGCTCAACTACCACGAATTTTGCTTGTAACTATGGTACAGATTTTCCTAAGGCCCAAGAACTATCAACTTTGCTTGTAATTTTGGTACAGATTTTTCTAAGGCTCAACCACTATCAACTTTGCTTGTAACTATGGTAGAGAATATCCCAACACTCAACAACTAGCAACTTTGCTTATAATTATGGTACAGGATTTCTCAATGTTGAACCACTACCAACTTTACTTGTAATTATGGCACAGAATTTCCGAACGCTCAACCACTACCAAGTTTGCTTGTAATTAAGGTACATATATTGCTAATGCTCAAGCACTACCAACTTTGCTTGTAATTATGGTACATATTTTCCTAAGGACCAAGCACTACAAACTTTGCTTGTAATTATGGTAGGGATTTTCCTAACACTCAACCATTACCAACTTTACTTGTATTTATGGTACAGAATTTACATTCTATCACAAGTTATAATTTGACTGAATAGTGTCTCATTATGGTGACGAACTAGCAGCTTATTGCAAATGTCAATTCGCTTTTGTTTGCAATGCTCCGTCAATTAACGCGGTACCATTTTTCTCACTTTCTACTTTCTGAAATAGATGAATTGGAAAGGCTCAACTGGTAGAGTGGATTTGCCTCGAAACATGCTTTTAAAGATTCGCATGCACAGCATCCCAGACCTGCGTTGTTTACTTTTCTCGTCTTAGAGACTCTGGTTCTCTGACAATATTTTGTTTCAAACCACCAAGACCCTGTTAGTTATGAAGTTGAATTTGGCCTTCAAAACATTACGTTATCTTTCTCCTGCCGTATATCCTTCTTTAAACGCATGCAACCAAATTACCCGAAAAATCAGGATTTTCTGACACGTAGAACAGAGAGTTTTTACACGTTCTATGACACTTGAAGTTGTACTTCATATGCCATGAAGGATGTATGTTGCTGAGACCTTCAACGCTTATTACTCCCGGTTCCATTGGTTATCTACAATAAGAATTAGGTAAGGTTGATTGAGAACATTGTGCATTGCCATCATTTATTTCCAAACAATTTAATATGTTTGATTATCCCCTTAATGAATTTCTGCGGATAACATAGAGTAAGTATTTGAGTCATATATGAATTACTTTAGTGAGGCGATGCTCTAAGAATCCAGTTTATTAAGAATGAAAGACCGTATACGTTAATAAAAAAGATTGAAAGATCACATTCAGACTCCAGTTCGGAGACGTACAAAGTGGTTAAATAAACTAAAATATGGAGCTGATACTCAGTATAGGATTTTCTCTTTGTAACGTCTTCATTTTATATGTTTCTCTCTTATACTGCAAAACATGTGTTGAAGCAACACCGTATGTTGTGTGATTTGGGGTTACTCATCACTATAATAGTGCTAGTATAACACCCTCCATTTTGTTGAATGATGATTTACAACACATTGATGGTGTTATATCACCGAAGTCAACACCGTTTATTGTCCTGATTTTAAACAAAAAACATGGTGCTCTATAATAATTATACTTTATATTTGAACAAATATTACTTTAATTTTCCATTATAA
>JAGDQP010031757.1:0-21746 GCA_022664845.1 Lepisma saccharinum
GTGACACGTTTCTAAAGTAAATACTGTCCGCAATATACTTTTTTGTTTGAAGCGCAGTAATTCACCTAACACTAGAAATGGACGTATGTAGTAACGTACTAAAATGTCGTAAAACATGCACAAACTATAAGAAACAAGTGACAAATTGTTTAATTTATGTTCGAGATAGGCATCTGTGACACTTTACAAGTCTGAGCTATAAAGCCATTCTACTCTGTTTTCTTCCATTCAAATCATTATTATGATGTATAAACATCATCTGTTTCCTCATAAAGAATATGATAAGGATATGTTTTGTTAAGAATGTTTCTCCTTTCATGACTCAGATTCATAGAAAAGGAACTATCGGAGCAATTACTAAGACTAATAAATTGCATAATACGGAAATTCCAAATCAATGTTATGTGCAAATTTAAAATGGACCTTTAATATATATATATTATTAGTAATGTATTTCAATTTTTATTGACGGATTGTGTATACCTTTTGGACTTACAAAAAATTTAATCCGTCATTTTTATGAACGTGAGTTGTAATACTATTACATTATTGCAAAAATCATCAAGAACTGAACTAAACATTATCTTTCTGAAGAAAATATAATGCTTAGCCATATTAGAATCTACAGTTGCAACCAGTTTGTTATGGAACGTTCAATCGTTTAATTTAAATTTTCAATTTAATTTGTAAAGTCTTTAGGCAACATTGACTCAGGTCGGATGGATGATAATGGGATGATAATTGAGGCGTCCATTTACAAACGGGTTCATAAATGTTGGGAAATTTACAAAAACACTTGTTAGTATACACTTCCTACTTTTCAATGCTAGGACAAATGTCCAGCTATGAATGTCTTACAAAGCTGGAGAAGTATTAGGTTACTTTCTTGCAAAATGATATTGGAAAATATAAAAAATAAATACAAATTTTACTGTTAATTATGATTCTGTCCTTTAATTTCTTACGATAATTAAATAATTTTAGAGACGGTTTGGAATTGCAAAATCTTACTAATGTATTAGAAAATGACAAAATGAAGGCAACAATGCCAATACCTCAATTTCAAATGTCCTGGACAAGAACCCGTTCGGAAGACTCCTCAATTAATGAATTGAAGAAAGTGGAAGGTAACGGGAAAAAACCAGGCACACGGTGTTTGCCCACCACAAAGAGGACGTTCAATCATGTGCAAAAGGACATATTCTATTAGTATTCTACAAAAGACTATTGAATTTCCTCATGAAATGTTAATCTGTCCGAAAGATCCTGAGGCAAGCGTTTAAAAATTAGAAACTATGAAATTTCTGTAGGAAAGGAATTATAATTAGAGAAAATATATTGATTTCGTCATACGTTTCTTTGTTTCTAACGACACGATAGCGTTTTCTCTTGTATTGAAAAAAAAGTTAATAAATTGAGAGAAAACTTGCTATATATGAACTGCTAGAGAAAATAAAGTGTTAACAATCAAACTGAAGAAAATAGCAGTTAGATGAGAATTCTGTCCATTGTCTTATCTGACAATTGTCTATATGAAGAAGAAATTAATTAAAATGAAACTTGTATGAAGAACACATTCAGAATGTGGTACCAATTTATCTTGCAAGTAACATGATTAATGATTTTGAAACTGCTTACAATACTATTTGCAACAATGTGGTTCCTATACAATAATGAATGAAACAAATTTCAGTAAATATATCAAATTACTTTAAGAAAAATGCATTAATATAGCAACTTAAATTTGTCGATATGTCTGTTGGATATTTTCAGCTTATCAAAATTAGAAAAAAATATTCTAGCACAAATGTGTAAACTGTTGAATTAATTAGGCTTTTATCTCCTTTTTTCTTTGTTATAATGGTTACTTTTCTTTGTAACACTTTTTCTAACTGTGATTGCGAATGTGGAAAATAACAGTACATTATAATCTGATTGCTTTAGTAAACGTTAATGTGATAATAAGATAGTAATTTCTTAAATACTAAGATTTGAAATTAATAAGTGTAGGTTTAAAAAGACGCAATTTCCTGAATTGTAGTTTATGTTCTTTGGAAAAAACCCTAGAATGCCCCTGTAGTCTGACTTTCATAGTCAATGATGAACAGTTCAGAGTACCTTTCAAAGGATTCAAAATTTCTTGAGGCCGAAGGAACTTACATCAACACATATTATAAATTTTAAGGATAATCTAAAGCAACGATCTCCAACAAAAGATGGCAGCACTATCTCCATATATGTCTAACGTATTCTTATCGTTGCACGAAATTTCCTTGCTGCTCCTATAAATTCAAGCCTGGAGAGTTCAAACTTTCATGGAAGAAAGTTCATAACCAATTCAAGAGCATGATCAAAGCCGATTTTTAATTTTCTTTTTTGTTCATTATTGGAAGAGCTTCGTTGTTGTAGGTTTCGATATTCACAACAACAATGAAGCTATTTCAACAATGAGAGAAAACGAAAATAAAAAATCGTAATCGATCATGCTCTTGAATTGGTTATGAACTTTCTTCCCAGAAAGTTTGAACTCTCTAGGCTTGCATTTATAGGAGCAGCAAGGAAATTTCGTGCAACGATAAGAATACATTAGACATATATGGAGATAGTGCTGCCATCTTTTGTTGGATATCGTTGCTATAGATTATTCTTAAACAACTCAACAATTAAGAATATTTATGGAATGTTTCTTTTAAAACAAAAAGTACTGACAAAGTCATTTCCTAAGTAGATACGTAAATACAGTAAACCCTTGATTTAACGGACAAAGTTTCTCATACTACAAATGAGGCATCTATTAAGTGGTATTCAACTGACAGCGATACGCGCTATACTGATAGAAGCAACTAAATTTAGCTAAAATCTCTGATCAACATTTTCATACTATCATCCAGTCTCCACACTTACACCAACCTTCTATCAGCTAATAAGCGGTATCAATTTCTGCATTGCAATTTGGAAATTACCAATTCGTCAATGAAAAAAAAAATGTTTCTATGTTTTGAACACCGCTTAACCGTTATTAGTTCCCTAAATCGGTGATTTACTGTACATAATTTTAAAAAGACTGATAAACAGATATAGTTTCGTAAATGTGTTGTATAAATAATACACCATATCAACCATCGGGAATATGGTGCATATCTTATTATGTTTAGTCAGAACTATTCTAAAATAATCATGTTTAACACATGTATGTTTACTTTCTATTCTTATTAAACATTCATAGGAAAGCAACTGAATAACTTAATGATCAATAATTCGTCTTTAAACAGTTTTATTTCCACTGATTTTTAAAAGTATTTTTTTATTGGAGATCAACAAAATAAAAAATAAAACAAAAACGAATCACGAGTAATCCTAAATGTAAATTAAGTTGTCTTGTTAGCTTAATTCTTTCTTATTTTGACAAAGAAAGTGTTTCACTAGTGTTTCTATCAGATCTCCAAGTATTCTGAGATTATTCCTGTTCTCCGTTGAAGCGCAAATAATGTACACAGAAAACGACAACGAAAAAACTCAAGAGAATTATTTTTAAAGCACCAGATTTTCACTTACAACCCCAATAAACAACTCATCTTCGAAATCCAAGCAAATGCACTCGAAAGTGAACATTTCCTTTATATTCGCAAAGTATTAAGGACAGTTTTGAACTGGTAAGCAAAGCTAAGACGTACAGAAAAGTATCTGCTTCAATATAAAAATTTAAAAACAAAACAAATTGATTTACAGAAAAAAAAATATTTATGGAACACTTTTCAAAAAGATGAACTACAGCTGTGAAGGAGTACTTACTAAATACTTCTCCGATTTAAGTTTTAGATATAATAGAGTTTTGTACATACGTACTCAGATATGTCAGTTTTGAACAGATATGTTCAATGAATTTGAAAAGAAAATGGAAAAGCTTATCATGCCGATTTGATAAGAAAGAGAAAAAGAAAATCTGATAGGAGAAATTGGACGAATTTGAATCCGTAATTCCTTTCCTGAAATCTCTATCTCCGAAGCACGCCAAATCTCTCTTTCTCTCCCTCTCTCTCATACACACATTATATATATATATATATATATATATATATATATATATCTGGTAAGGGTTTTCTGTCCAAGATTGTGTGAAAGATGATGTTGGGATTCGCCCAGAAAAGATGTTTTCCAATTTCCTTTTCCATTGTACAAGGCGTCTGTAGATGTGGAGCAGAGTGACAATGCCAATGTATATAGCTGGATGGATGGGAGTAAGTGCCTTCTTTACTTCGTTCTCTGGCTGTCTGCCTGTGACGTCATCAGGTTGTGGAGGCGCTGAAGATTGACCTGTGTTACATGATCGTTGGGTCGAAGCTTGATTGCTCGGTGGTAGCATTCCTCAGCATCTCGAAATCTTCCCATCAGATGGAACAGAGCTCCAAGATTTACGTAGCTGGAAGGATCCTGCACGATAAAATATAATGTAATAAATATTATGGGTATTTTTTTTACTTAACAACACGTTTTTAACTTAACTTCCTGCCCCAATTATTAGCAAAATATTATATTGGTATGCAACCATTTTGTAACAGTTTTTTTTATTTTTTTCAAAATATAATTTCTGATTTCTTGTCCCTGGTAATCACAGAAATCATAGAAATTAGATTAATCAGCTCATTTTCTAAAAATATGCAGAGTGTTTCGAAAATCCTTAAAATTGTTCCTTTTTTATTTTATTGAATATTCAATTAACTTATTATTAAAATATTGGATTTTAAAGTCCTATAGGTAAATTATTTTGCACAAATGAACAATGTAAAATGCACGAAAAATTACGTGAATTAAAAATAATGAAAGAAGATGCTAGAGCATGTGAAGGATTTCTTATAGTGCATAGGGACATCTTAGTCTCCGTAGAATGTCGAAACAGCGTAAGTATTTCACTGGATAAAGATGTACTAAACTCACCGGACAACCAATTAGTCACCTAGCGTTTGTACTATAACTGAATTGTTATTAATGTCAAAACACGAGCTGGGTGTTGCTGGTTTAAAATATGTTGCTGTAAATAATTTTTATGGTTTTCAAAATTTTCTTTTTGAGATATTACGAAAACTTACATCCGTCGAGGAAATCTTACTTCAAATTTGAAAAAAAAAAACAGGTCATCGAAATTATGTAACGTCACATACGTTTGTTCCATAAAAAATCAGTGTCTTCGCCTCCCCTGAATTGCATTATGTAGAATCACGATTTTGGTGATTCATAGAATCATATTTTATATGTAACGCTATGGATTCAAGAATTAATATTATCCGCAATAAAATGAAACAACAATCAGAACTTTCAATATATGTGTGTATAGCAGAATCTGATAAGACAGCGTTAAAGATTAAAATTGTGTAAATGGGTGACTTCGTATGTATGACGTCACGAACCGAAAGTTCCCGAAGCTGATAGTATATAAACAGGTCCCAGGTAATTCTTAATCAGATCTCCCTGGGCTACGGCCCAGACCTCATTAAGCTCTCTGCTTGGTGTTTCTTCTTTGGACAGTAGTCCACTAATAAATCATTATTATCTTAAACTGCTTTTAGTATTCTTTACTAGGCTTGTGCATTACCTTGTTTTAAGGACATTTGCTTTATTCATCTTTATTGCCTTTCTCTCTTATTACCTCTTTTTCTATCTTCGGAAGGCCTTCAGCTAGGCAGGCCGGAGTTCCCATTCACCTTGTCCGGTGGTTTGCATGCCTTCAACCAGTCGGGCGATCACTACAAGTATTAAGACTCGTGCACTCCTTCAGCCATGTGGGTATTAGTTCGTAACCTTTTTTTAGTTTCGAAACACCTTCAGTCAGGTGGGTCGACAATATTAATACATCCTAAAGCAACTGAACGCCTTCAGCCAGGTGGGTAGTTGTTTTCTTTGCTTCTTCACGCCTTCAGCTAGGTGGTAAGGAGTCTTCAACCTTCCTTCGTATATTGCATTACCTTCAGCCAGGCAGGCGTATACTATTTTTTCAGGTTCACGAGTGCCTTCAGCCAGGCATGAGGGAGCCTTCAACCCATCCTAATAACGGTTGCACGCCTTCAGCTAGGCGGACAGTCGTTCACCTCGCTTTTGTATACCTTCAGCTAGGAAGACAAGATAACTTATCCATCCTTGGTATACTGTACTGCCTTCAGTCAGACAGGCATATATTACTCATCCTCTTTTCATTGCTTCTTTGCTTCTGTATGTCTTCACGTACTATTATTAATAAAGTACTACCCTTCATCATTCACGATAGCGTTCGGTGATCTCACACCCATTAGCCTTGGCAGGTAATAGGTATATAAGTAAGCAATATATAGACTCCTGGAGTATCAGGTGGATAGGATAGCCCATCGAGTGGAAGACTCTCTGGTACGTTACATAACTGGCGCCCAGCTAACAGGCTCAGAAATCGAGCGGATTTTCTAAATTAGAATATTTGTTTCATGATAGAAAGTAGTGAAAGATGTTATTCCAGAGAGACCGTCTAACCCAGGATAAGAAGTGGAAGGTAATCCTAAAAGGAGCAGTAGCAGAATAAGGAGGAGGAAAGAAGCAAAGATGACGGAGATAATGGAACAAGGGGTAACAGGTACTGAACCCGAGAAAGGAAATGAAGAAACTGCTATCTTTGCCTTATTGATGCAGATGAGAAAGAAAATGTTCATCAAGCAAGAACAGAGATTCAGTAGCATGAAGCAGGATTTCAGCAAGCAGGACAAGAAATTTAATAGCCTAAATGACAAGATCAGCAATCAAGATCTAAGAATAAGGCAGAGGTTCACTGGTTTAGAGGAAAAATTCAGTAGCGTGAATGAAAACTTTGATAGCTTGAAACAAGACTTAGACGAGAAATTTAAAAACCAAGAACAGAATTTTGAGGAGCTTAAAGAAAACATCGAAGTCGAGGTAGATAATTTCCGTCAAGAATTCAAAGAGAACTTTAACAATTTAGAAACCAGAACCGATGTAGTAGAGAAGAGGCTCGATATCATATAGAAGAAACGGAGGAACAACTGTCAGAAAAAGGAAAAGACTTGAAGCAACAAACAGAAGATATGAAAATCAAGTTAAAAGAAAGACTAGAAATAGAAGTTGGGAAAAGAGTACGATATCAAGGGAATAAAGCAGTAACCTATCGAATGGATGATCAGAGGGAAACAATCCCAAAGACCTTCTAACATTCCGAGCAAGAAGACAGCATAACAGAGACGCCTAGAATAAACCAACCCCTGAATCTTGTGCAGAAATTGGTACAAGGATCTGGAAAGGAGGAAATCATCACAGGAGAGCACGTGCCCAAATGGAAGGGAAATATTCATGAGGCGAGTCCAACGAAATACCTAGAAGTGCTTTCTTCAAAACCACTGGATCACCGGAAGAAGATTATAGATACATACTTAGCAGAACTATGACTGAAAGTGCTGAAGGATGGTTAAATTTGGTAAAAGGACAAATTAGCTGCTATAGATACTTCTGTTATAGGTTCATCGAAGAATATGCAAATCGAAAGATTATCGAACGAAGAAAGAAAAGAGTATGTCAAGAGAGATTAGACTAGGCAAATATAAGAGGTATGGAACAGGAAGTAGCCAACTTTATAACTAAGCTCACGAGAATCGATCCAGACATCAAGAATGAAGAACTATTCCAAGAAGCCGTGAATGTCTTTCCGTACGAACTACAGAAATTACTAACTTGTACAAGTATCAACAGTACCGACGAACTACTCGAATTCCTCGAGAAACAAGATGGTCTTCGAGGAAGAAAAGGGAACATTAAGGAAGAACGGACATCAAACCAATGTAAAAAATAATCTGATCTAAGGAATAGGAAGGAATACGGTGGAAGCCAAAACAAACCAAAGACTGGAATAAAATGGATGTTAACCATAATAAAAGGGAAGACAATAGGGATAATAGAGAATATTCGTGGAGAAACCGTAGTAATAATCGCGGTTTGTTAGAAACCAGTAAGGAAAATGACTTCAGAAAACGAGAAACAGGAAGAAACGCAATTGTTGACACTGCAAAGGTTTGAACCAAAGTGCAAACCACGGAGGAAAAGGTGGATAAACAGGAGAGTGATCGGACTGAGCATGGCACATTTACACCCTTTGAATACATCAATGCTACAGGACCGGGAGGCAAATTACCCTTGATAAATGTATAAATTAACGAGATATAAACCATTGTTTTATGTGAGTTCGGAGCAACAAGTTCCTTAATGAAGAAATAATTTTCCGGTGAAGTCAAAATTAAATACCCTGCAGCAAGATTAGATAAGATTTGTGTGGAAAAAACTAGTTTGAAATCAACTGGAGGGGACGAAATTAAAATTAAAGGCCAGATATGTGTCAACGTACAATTGACCGATGAAGAAGAAGTACAAGCAAATATGTTAGTAATTGGAAGGTGTATCTATTACATTATTTTAGGATATAACTTCTTCAGTAAACCGGAAAGTGTTAGATTACGTGAACCACCAAACAATAATGACCAATGAGGAAAGGAAGTTCAAGGGTCAACAACCTCCTAGGAACGAAGAAATGGAACCGCAATCTATACCTAACCTTTCTCTCATTAATAAGGAAGAACATGAAGAGGAGGTCCCAAATATTTACCAAGCCTTTCTTATGTCAATTCCCGAAGACATCCATTCGGATAAGCTAAGCCCGATGATTCAGATGAGGAATACGTAGACCGTCCAGAGAGAATAATGACAGGGGAAGACGAAGAATCCGAGGATGAGGTAGAGATAAAAAGAAATTACGCTTCGATAGATCATTGTTTAGCTGTACTTAAGAAGTTCAATAAAGAAGAGGAAGAATTAAGAAATGAGAAAAGAAACAAATGTAATATAAAGCAAGGTAAAACAATATTTGACGAAACTCCGACAAAATATTACACAATTGTTTCGCAGGATATGCAGAGGAAGCAGGTAGAACATGAGTGAAAAATGAGAGACGATAATACAGTAACAGGTGAAGTCGCAAGCTTGAGAATTCGGACTGCAGCAAATGCAAGATATCGATGACAAGAGACTTTCAAAGAAACCGTCACTGGAAGAAGCCGACGACGACGCTTGAAACAACTACTATTTTCCCGAGAAAATCTTCAGGAAACTTCAGAGAAATAGTCAAAAGAAAAAAATAATTTGTATCTTTTCCAAGGGGAAAAGGAAAAAAGGAGGGATACAATAGGAGGCTCAGTAAGAAGAACATAGAAAAACTCAAAAAAAAGAAGCCGAAAGGGAACTATTATACTGTAGATGATAGTGAAAAGAAGATTGACCAGACATAAAGGAGGTATGACCTGAAGGATAGGTACAAAGATGTTTAACTAACATGTGGCGGATAGTGTTCAACAACTCATACTTGATATGAAAGAAAGGGCAACTCTACGAAGAGGGCTACTCTAAGTTAATCTTAGGTAGAAAAAATAGAATTATATGGTTTGCCCGAATGGTACCTACAGTGCCCAAAAAATCAATCCTAGGAAGTGCATTCTTTTCTTTATTCTGAAGAAAGAAATTATAATCTGAAGGACGGTTCCTGATACTTAACGAGTAACCAAAAGGGAATAATAGTTAATTCGATTATTTATTCCAAAACAAGGATATTAGAGTCGGTGGCAGCAGTCAACCTGCGACAGCAAACGACGAAAGTAGTCCCTTCGGCACCAGAGATGCAGCAGAGTGTCATCCACCCCCCGGAAGAAGCTATCTTTGAATGATTAAAGTGATTTCTTTAGTGTAGTGATTTAAAAAGTGATATAATATTATTCTAAGCATTCTGAAAATGATTGATAAAAGTGAACTATAGAAGTGTAAAAGTGATCATTAGAACAGCAAGAAAAGTGAAATCTTATATAGTGAAAATAGTGGAATAGTAAGAAAATCCAAATGACTATATATTTAAAGGACTTATAAAAAATACTGGAAAAATTTTCTCTCAGGAAGGGCATAATATAACATCACTTACGTTTGTTCCATTAAAAAAATCAGTGTTTTCGCCTCCCCTGAATTGCATTATGTAGATTCGCCATTTTGGCAATTCATAGAATAATATTTTATATGTAACGCTATGGATTTGAAAATTAATGTTATCCGCAATAAATTGAAACAACAATCAGAACTTTCAATATGTATGTGTATAACAGAATCTGATAAGTTAGAGTTAAAAATTAAAATTACTGAATTGTATAAGTACGTGACTTCGTATGTATGACGTCACGAACCGAAAGTTCCCGAAGCTGAGAGTATATAAACAGGTCCCAGGTAATGCTTAATCAGATGTCTCTGTGCTACGACCCAGACCACATCAATCTCTCTCCCACCAAGTACTGTGTATTTGCCTTCCATTTCTTTAAGTAATTTAAGAACATAAGGATATTTCCACACTTTTTATCACATTCCTCAGACAGAATTTGAATTTTATATCGTCTATATTTCCCAAAGCAATTGCGCTCGAGAAGCCAAAACCTGCATCTGTACATACTTTGTCATTCTAATCATGACGGAAGAAAAAATATATAATTATTTTCTGCCCCATCAGTATATTTGCTTGTTAGTTAATGCAACAATTATTATTTTCTTCATATAATATTTTCTACTTATTCTATATTTCTAGCAAGCACATATTAACATACAATTCTTAGAATATTAGATAAACGTTATCACCTGTGGTCGTAATTGCACAGCCATCTTATAGTAAACTTCTGCTTCATGTAATTTTCCTGCTAATCTAAGGCTGGTAGCAGCACTGACTACATCTTCGTATTCTTTGGATCCAAGATTTGCTGCTTGTTGGAATTTCACCGCCGCCTCTAAGTGTCTTTCTTGACTACTCAAGAACTGACCTGCAAAACAAAAACATTAGCCAATGCAGGATATGCAGAGTATAGACGTGCAAACTATTATATAAATTAGACCCCCACCCCCCAAAAACATGTATGAGACTGCTGAAAATAATGTCTACTTCGTCATCATAGAAAGAGCAATGACTCGTCGCCAACTATTGACTATATTTTAGGCCTTTCCTATTTCATATTTATAGAATGGTCTTCTCAGGAAATCGCTAAACAACAAGTACAATAAATCGAAAATGGAAAAACTCATTTACCTTTTTATTTTCGGCATACCATACTTTAAAGAAAAAGAAATATAATAGGAATAATGTCCGAGATCACGGCTGCAATTTCTGGAGAGACAATGGTTTGAATTTAAAAATTCAAATGTGGGGAATGACAGTGCGGGAATGATGTTGATGATGGAATGATGCGGAATTGAATTACCGAAGATTTCATTCTAAACATTTGTTAAAAGTGACGAGGTATCATAATGAAAAAATGAAAATGAAAAGTGAATGACGGTGGGTTTTTTTTTTTTAAAGAAAACTACACGACAATCTCTGAAGGTGATTGCTCACATCAAAAGAAGACGGAAGCTCCCCTGACAACTTTATTTCATGCTCATTTCTACCTTACTCTACTTTTGAAAAATCCGGAAAACATCTGTTTCATTTTGGAAATACCTTGCGTACCCATCCTACAATTTTGAAAGACGTATTTTTAAATATTCTTTACCATGCCGCATCAGCTCTACTGTTCGTGATGCTAGAAATTTTAAGCTCTGAAATTCATTTTCCACGCTTTCGGTAACCTGTAACTTCGAAACTATACACATTTCGAAATTTTTTTCGGTGATTACTGGATTTTTCTGCAATAGACTAAGGTCGAAATGAGCATGAAGTAAATGTCTTTCCGTGTGAATAAAGGTAACATACGTCATCACCGTCATCCAACCGAGCAATGATATTCAATTTCTTTGATAACAAATACGTAAACAAAACATTCAATGAAACCAAGCAATTCTTACTGCTGATAGTTAAGCAATCTCGCATTTTATTTTGAAAATCGGTCGCCATATGGAATCTATTTGAGATATCGAATTGGTGGAAACGAATTAGTGTTTCATGGTTAAAACCCGTGCCATTCATGCTCCTTTCGATCCATCTTTACTTCAGAGATTTTCTGAGACTCCCTATTTTCTTTGGGAAATCCCTTGCGCACCCATTTGGCAATTTTGAAATGCATTTTTGAATACTGCAGATTTAACGTATTTGGCGGTACCGTTCCACATCAAGCTTTCGGCAGCCTGCAGCTCTAAAACAAAACACATTTCGAAACTTTGTCAGAGAAACTTTCGTTTTATTTTTATGTAAGGAATCGCATCCCAAAGATGGTCGATGGAATTTCATAACACGCTGTATGTACGCGCCTATACCTAATTATGTTGTGAAGATTTGATAATGCGGATGCTACTAATCAATACTTATACATAAATTAATAATGGGAAATAATGAGTTAACATAATACAGTATCATTTTAAAATTGGAAAAAAAATATTAAGTAAGGGTAGATGCTATAGAAAATTGCACAGTCAGGACTTTAGGTAAGAAAGTGTATGTATATTTAGACATTATGTGAAATTCTAATTTATTTTTGTACTAATTATCCGCACCATCACTTATTATATGCATTGTATATTGTTCTTTGGACATACTATGAGAGAATGATGAAAATGCACATGTTTCCAATTTGCTGCTTTCTGATTTATGTTTTGAGGTTAACAATAATGTCATGGAAAATAGTACCCGATATGTTACTTCTGAAAACACAAGCTTCAGTTTTATATACATGAATTACCATGCGTATTTTCTAGTTCAACTTAAGTACAAATTTAAATTGCTAAGTTCACGAAGTTTTTCTTTTATTCTCGGGTAAGGTTACGTATGTTGGCTTCGTCCGCTATAGAGAGTTTTCGTTTTAAAACAGAACACCATCAAGCTGCACGTGGTCGTTTTAATATAGCCTGTTATCTAGATAGTTTCCTTCCGCAATATTCATTGCTATTCTGCGGGGAATTTAAAACAGTCTGTTATCGGAAGTTTCATTGTACTACTACTAGTACTAATAATAATGATAATAGTTATTTTTATAACCGTGGCTTTTAAACGGCGAAATTACTGTATATCACTTCTTTCAATTTTCCTGACTTTTTTTTAATTTCCGATATTAGGAGGCACTAATTTGTCTATAAGTCGTTGAATAAATAAATTACGACGTGCACTGTGGTGTAAACAATTTACAGGAAGAAAGCAAGTTGTTTCCCAAAATCAGCTCAAAACCTAAACTTAGTAATATTTTCCTTATGTTCTAAGCTGTCAGGATGGTACAGTAGTAACTTTGTCGATTTTTCAGTACCAGTTCAAACACTTTTTTTAGCCAAAGCTTTTTTTAAAAAGCGATCGTGAATAACTGAATACTGATTTCTCTTATTAAATGTCGACTTCTAAAGAATGTGCAAGCGAACTCACCGAGTCTCCTACGGCGGGAAAGATATTTTTACTTGCAAACAGCTCTGCAACGAATGAGAAAAGGTCGACTTACGAATATTGGTTGGAGAAGGCAAAATATAGTATATGGGCGTTAACAGAGCAATTAAGAACAAGTGAAGTATAAGTTTTATGTTATTACTCTTAGAAAGAAATTCTATACATTTCTTAAACAGCTTTTGGGCATTGAAACGTGTGAAGTAACGGCGATCGTTTCCGACTTTCAATCTGAAGAACTGATTGGATTCCCAACCAGGTAGAGTCTTTTTTCGCATAAAATGAAGGCTCAAAACTGAGATTTATCTCCGGTTGAAGAGCCTCATTGGGGAGGATCAGGGAATAAACAGTGTGTATGTTCTTCAGCATGATATTTTTCAATATAGTTTTGATGTTTTTCATTTGTCTTTTTTTCTCTCTCTTTGTTGGCGTTTTCATTTCATGTCTTCGTCTCTTTCTCTTCTTCTCTCTTTCTATTGATCTTCATTTTTTCTCTTACTCATTGCTACTCTATCTTACACACACTCTCTTCGTGCGTGTGTGTGTTCATTCTATCTGTGCGGATTGTCATAAACACTAGTCATTAGCGTCGCAATACGTAGAATGCACAGTGATACGTTACGAACAGATAAAGTTTTCAGAAAGTGGTAGAAACTAGTCCCCTATTTTGTTTATTTTGAGAGGAGAAATCTTTTTTTATATTAGTTTGGCATAAAACTTGCTTCCATCCTGTAATTTATCAACATGCTATTAAATATGCTTTATTCACGTTTGAAATGTGGAACATGTAAATTTCGTTATACCCATAAGAAACATGACAGTTTTTATTTAGAACCTTTGTAGCTTTTTATTTTGATAGAGTTTGTGACAGAGTGATTTTTCCACCACATTAAAGATTGCTTCACCGCGTAAGAACTGAGGAGTATACGAGATGACGCTCTCAGCACGACTATATCCAGTGGAAGAATTTACACTCTTGGACATGTCTATAGTACATGTTTGTTTTGTTTAGTTGTTAATAATGTTTTAATTAGTTCTATTTAGATATGTGATGAGAAGTATATCCATATTCCTTGCAACGTGATGTTAATATAATGCACTTGTAATAGTTTATCTGATACAATGTAACGACCCGAACGGGCATGTGTACTCAATTAGATCAACAAATAAACCTGTTCCTACAATTGAAAAGGTGGCTTTTATTGAATTCGCTTGTTCTTACCTATAGTGTAAGATTCCTGAGGTAGTTGCAAGCCCGCACGGCGCTTTCTACCTAGTCTGAATTTTCGCTATATGAGATGAGATGCAGTATGGTCGCTCTTGTGCCCAACCGATGTTTCCTGCTGTAGTGTATCATCCCTTTCTTGGGGATTCCTACAGTAGTGACAGCCCTGTTAGAACAAAAACGCCATGTGTATGCTCAAGTAGCCGTGTTCACTGCAACCGTCGACCACACTAAAGTGAGTGTCAACTAATTCCCGTGCCTTACGAACTTAAATATTCCTCATCTTCCGGCCATAAGCGCTACCCAGCTATCAAGGTTTAGACCGTGTGCTCTTCACTGCTACAGTTACAAGTTTGGACTTGTAACCTTAACTCTTTCTGTTTAAAATTTAGTAAATATCGTCATTTATTTATTTTTTTCTTATCTTCGATTTACGTTAGTGGTATGGAATGGAATGTATGACCTTCGACACCTACTAGGTTTTTTACTAGGTATACCAGACCAGTACGTTCAATCAACTCCACCGAATTTGCAACCGAACCACACGCACCCAAAACATGTTTGTTAACCTTTTGTCCTTATCCTAGATGTGTCTTGGAACTCTCCTGTTCCACTGGAAATTATGAGTATTTAATCTCACCACCAACTTCGATCGCTATTTTGAAAGTGACAGAATCAGTTTTGAAATCACCCGTCTACATATTTTAATTACCCTCACAAGATACAAAATCTAAAATAACTTTTATCTTACTGTTGGATTTCTTGGAACCTATACTTTATAATTCTCTCTCTCTCTCTTTCTCATTTCTCTGTCTAGCAGACATCCATCGGATTCCACTTTCCATTGTGTGTGATTAAATTACTCCCTGCACCATCGTAACTATACTGTTTCATCTCGCTTTTATTCTTTCATTTCATCTGTATTCATTCATGTATACGTATATCTAACAAAATGCTGTGCTCATGTT
Organism: Lepisma saccharinum; assembly: GCA_022664845.1. Classification (NCBI taxonomy): domain Eukaryota; kingdom Metazoa; phylum Arthropoda; class Insecta; order Zygentoma; family Lepismatidae; genus Lepisma; species Lepisma saccharinum. The sequence goes on from JAGDQP010031757.1 coordinate 15,590, forward strand.
GTTTGTTGATTTTCGTTACGTAGGAGAGACGGAGGAAAGAAGATAGAAGGTTCTCTTTATCAGACACAATTATAGGAAAAGAAGGTGGCCTAGTTGCACGTGTTCCGAGTCGCAATTTTTTTTTATGCGAAGTGTACCAAGCTTGGACTGAAATCGCTTAACTTTTCACGCTTGATTTTTGATAATGTGTTTCTAATATTTGTCTTCTTACCATAGAATCAGTATTTTGCACCAATCTGAGTAATAGCTTAAACATTTGGTACAGTTTTATATATCAGCATGTAAAGTTTGGTTGGAAATGATTTACTCAGTCCACAATGCTTGCATGTGTTTAGTAATTCAGTCTCCAGCCTGAGCCAAGATTGCCTAAAGGGCATAACAAAATTAATAGTGATGTAGTCTTGTTAGCTATCATCCAAGTCCTTGCCTGGCGCCTAGTAGACTAGTTGCTGAGATATTATCTACAATAAAATATATGGTTACTTTGTTAATTATTACCCATCCAATTTCTTGTTTACAGAATAATGTCGTCATCCATCGGTCTTTAAAGAGGTCATAAACAGCTCAGAGTCAGAAGAGGTAAGGATAAAAAAGTCATAAACATTTATTCCATTTATAAAAATCTTTAACTGTATACATGGTGTTGCAAAATAACACCGACAAACCTACCTCACGAAATCCCTGACATGAAAATAAGACAAAAAGAATAGATCATCGAGGGCGCACAAATACATAGTTTCGGCACTATAGGCTGCCGAAACCGTGGGAAAATGAACTTTCGCGCGTGATGTTTTTAATACCATGAACAGTAGAACTACGTGGTAAAGGTACCCTCAAAGACCTGCTCTATCCAAAATTCCATATTACAAAAATGTGCAATTGGTGCGCAATCCTAAAGGAACTAAAGGATTTCCAGAAATTCTTTGAAGTAAGATGGATCCAAATAAGCATGAATGGGACTATCTTGCAGCAAGTACCAATAATTCGTTTGCGGCAAGTCGATATCTCAAACAGATTTACTTTTCGGAACGATTATTTTTTCATTCGTAGTTTCATAACAAACAGGACTAAATAGCATAAATTTCAACGAACGTTTATGGTACCTTTTATAAGTAAAAGAGACATTGCCAGGTTAGATGCTAATGTTTACGTCTTATCGTCTGTACTCATATGCAAAGTCGTCTTATTCGTGCTTATTTCAACCCAAATTCATTCCAGAGAATGCCTGGCAATACTCTATTTCCTTTGGGGAATCCCTTGCGCATCTATTGCACAACATTGGAATATGCATTTTTAGATAGAGCAGGTTTGAAGTCTTTGAGGGTACCTTGACCCCGCAGTTGTACTGTCAATTGTATTGAAAATATCAAGCTATAAATTTAACTTCCCAGCGGTTTCATGTCAGGAATCGCGTGAGGTAGATTTGTCGGTGTTCTTTAGCAACACTCTCTAGAAATTACAATTGCTTTGAGTAAAGCATTTTCCAAGTTTATTTCCAGTAGGTACGAGTTCATTTAAATATCTATCTGAACTATCAAATTCATGCTTAATTTCACGCAGTGTCAACAGAAATCTACAACCATGGTCAAGGATTCGGAGCATAGAACTCATCCATTGCCACATGAAGGGCAAATTTAGCCCGTGCAAGCTAATTGATATTGTTCTCAACTTATTTGTAGGCACGTGCTCCTCCACTTCTCCCAAAAGAACTCTTGTCGGGGTGAAACGAGAGGGTGAAAGAGAAAGGTAAAAAGGGTCTGTGTGAGAGAGCATAAGAGAAAGAGAATGCAATATTTCTTTGTTCCAAACTCGCACGTGAAGTGAATCTAAAATACTCGCATTTAGAGCAGCATTTTCCCTAATTTATATTTTCTTTTTTTTTCTGTTTTGTATATTACAGTACACACACACAGCTTCTAAACCTGCTTCACTACATCTATGTTTTCATCACGAGCGCTTTTTTTTTGTCTTTCCTGAGTACCTAGGGTGAGGGGGAGGACAGAGTTTAGGGATGTGGACAATTTATTAACACTTGAGTGCACTCAACTGCCATCTGTTTGAAACAAATGTTTCAGCTGCGTATATAACATCGCATGTTAAGAACAATCTAACTACCATACTTACGATTAAAATTTAAATTCAACATGCAGTGATGGTAATGCTCTTATAAAAGAAATATTAGAAATGTATGTCCTAGTATCTGCTTTCTATATTCCATTTATAAAGAAAGATCAATAAAACAAATAGTCAATTCAATTTATTTATAGTCTTTAGCATCTATGGCTCAGGACTACAAACATTCAAGTAACGTTATCCAATTGTTCCTTTTATTTGCCAAATCTTTCTTATGCACAAAGTGACAAATGTAAAGAGTATGATGTCATGTAGCTAACGATCAATGTATTGAAGGAATCAGGATCCAGCGGCAATGGTCGCTGAGTACGAATCAGCACTGGAAAATAACGTAAATTCGAGCCTTGCTTACGCTGGTCATTCTCACTGTGGAACCATTAGGTGAACACACTTGCCACTATCATATTCATCCCTTTCCCCCAGAATAAGTGTTCGTCGAGGAACGTGTTGTGTCAGACATCCGAAGAGACATAGTTAGATTGTCCGTGATAGTAAATTAACTAAATATAAAAGTTACTGAACGAAATTAGTAATTTATGTAATAAGCGTAAGACATTTTATAAATTGTTAATGCTCAATTCACAAGTAGTAACGGTGTACTTTGATGACTAGAAAGTGAATATAAAGGTACAGAGTACGCTCAAATTCTAATCAAGTTTGCAGCCTAATGAGTGTTTTCCCTGAGTTATTTCCTCAGTGACAACTATATAATTTTGAGTCCCTTTCTGTACTTGAAAAATGTAATTGAGTAACCCATCATTCTTAGAAAGAGCATTAGTTCTCAAATTTTGAAAAGCTGAAAAATTTAAACTACAGTATAGGCATAATAGATATTACTGTGTGATTTTTGTATCAAACACCTGTATTACAACATTGCTGGAATGACATTACACACTAACCCGAATTCATGAATAATTGCCCAATTTAAATTAAAGAATAGCTTCGGAGAGGCTCAGTAAAGCTTAGTGCTTCAAATAAATCAATCAAAAAGAGTCGTTTAAAAAGTGAATCCCAACTTGCTTCTTCTTAAATTTATTAGAATTATTAATAACGTTCTGAACGAGCTGGAACCATGGATGGAGCAGTCACAGGTGGTGTCTGTCAAAGGTGATGTGCATCGCGTACAATAAAAAAAATATCTAACCTGACTTTTTCTAACCCGTCTTCGTTTGCTATCGCTCACTCGACAATCTGCCCATGATTTTTGTAGCAAAACATTAGTATGAATGGATATAAACGTGTCACTATGGCATAACATTGCCATGATTCCAAATCCATGAACCTGTGACTTACATCTTTCGGATAAATCACGCCCGACGTAAGCTAAAGTAATACTGTTTTTCGTTTCTCGCCCACTCCCTCGCATGTTCCCCCTTCCAGGTTGGCAAACCTCACGCATTGGCACTTCTCTATGTTGACAAGTCTGAAATTTCAGTCACTGACATATTGCTTTTTTCCAGCAAATGTGTTAACTGAAGATCAAAATATAATTGGATCAAGAAAGAAAAAACAAAGTTTTTATTGTTTTAAGCCAATAACTAAATATGGCTGAAGCATGCAAGTTCACCTGGCTTGTTTTCTACTTGTAACAACAGGATGCGAAATCATGGGCAGCGGGACAAATGGAATTTTCCAGTACTGAAGATATTGAGACCAATGGAGAAAATTGAATTACTTATGTTACTTTCCTTATTCTATTCTTGATCTTTACATATTGAATGAATATATATATATATATATATATATTATTATTATTATTATTATTATTATTAACAAGGAACAGTCCCAAAGTGACACACTCAGATTTGAATGAAATTTTCACAGCTGATAGTTTTCAACGCGAAAAGAAATAGTGTAAGATTCTAAGTTTCGCAGTTTCCTCTAGAAGGAGCTAGGTTATTGGAATTTTTTCTGATTCCTTGTAAAATTTATTCAGTGATTCAAATGTGGACCACATAATTTCTACAGATTTGACGCAACATGAACGTAACCATATCAAATGTGAATGAGACCAAGTACCGCATCTCTGATGCATACTACTTTCTCCGTCCGCCATCTTGGATTCAACTTTTTTTGTGTAAATAACAATAGGGACAATTGACATAAGTGACAAGGGACAAGTGGTGCTATTAGATTTATTATATTTCTAACCGTCCTCAAGTTATTACGTGTTACATTTTATATTTGGTATGTATTGAACTCTCCATATAATTTCCACATAATGTCTACAGGCTATACAGAAATGAACGTATCCATATTCAATGTGAATGAGACCAAATACTGCATCTCTGAAACATGCTCTGCTCGCCATCTTTGATTCTACTTATTTTCTTCAAGTAAGAATAGGGTCAAGTGACGTATCAAATTCATCTGCAATTTCGTCAGGAATTTGTTTACCGTATCTTTAACCAGTCTCAAGTTATTACAAGTTAATTTTAAAAATGCTTTTAATTCCAAAGTATTGTAACAATGGGCAAAAATGACAAAATAAGATCGTGCCGCCAGATAAGGTAAAAACTCTAGATACTCCGAAAGTCATCCTATTACACATAGTGCAGTGGTGAAACTCATTCACAAATTTAGACAAACAGGAAGCATGTGTAATAAACCGAAAAGCGGTGGCCCAAAATCGCAACTCATGTGGCGGCAGCAACTGTGGTTTTGACAACGCTTGTTAAAAGCCATACGAAAAGCACACGAAGTAAATTATGAGAATGTCACCTCAGTCAAACCTACGTAATTCGTGTCCTCTACAAACACAAATGCTCCCCGTACAAGCTGTAAATGCCACATGAATTGAGTGAGCATGATCGCATCGGCGCTCTTAGTTTTGCGTGAGGCCCTGATGTAACTTTGGAGTAGACTTTTGCATTAAAGATCCTTTTTAGTTATGAAGTCCCTTATTTACTAATGAAGAAATCCAAACCCAATCCACATTGGTATCAACCAGGTAGAATGCAAGCTACACGAATAGTTCTTGTGTGATGTGGTATATGGCATACTCGAGTAATTGATGCAATGTTTTTCATGCTACTTTATCTGGTAATAATTATCTCCGCACCCTGGAAGATTCAATCCTCACACTTACCTTACATGAAGACGGCGATTTCACTAAACTCTTTCCACGGGACGGTGCTCCCCGTCATCTCACTGTATCTGTTTGTGCATATCTAGATAAACAATTCTCTAGGTAACCACGATCATGGAGTCACTATTCTCTCTCCGTTCTTTTATTGCTGATAAACATGTTACGACGCGTTTCTGCTACTGACAAATATATCTTTATTTATATGAGTGACAGTGATTAGCGAAAAGCAATGAAAACTAACTGATCCGTCTTTACTCTCTCTTACACATATTCAGCATTACTGTGTGCTATATCATAAACTTTTAAATACTGTAATGTGAATGTACATTTATTACTTAATAAAATGAGCATAAAGCAATATTTTCTTCTAAAAATATTGTTGCCTGGATGGGAACTGAACCCAAGCACATAACCGCCTTGCCTATCCAGCCGCTGCAGGCGTACGCTTGCAAAACTGTATTTAACACCGTTACCCTGTGCGTGGCAGTCACAGAATAGACAGTGGTCGTAACTCAAGGAATATTGAATTAAAAACGATATTTTATTTAATTGACTTGTAATAACTTTAGACTGGTTAAAGATACGGCAAACAAATTCCATCAGTGAGTTCCTGAGGAAATTGCAGGGACTGTTGCTCGTAAGTGCAAGAAAGACAAGTTTTTTTGTATTCAATTTCCCGTCAGTCTTTCAAGCCCGACTGATAAACTATATGACAGGATTATTTTTCTCCTAAACCACCCAGATTTGTCTCTCTCAGGATTTCCACGCCATCGCAGATCGTATATATATACCGAACAAAAACACCAGAGGTGCAAAAAGTGGAGCCAAGTTCTTTAGCCCTAAAAAGGTGTGAAATGGGAGACGGATGAGCCAAGTTCCTTGGTGACAGCATGTAACAGGAACAAAGGAACTTGGCGCGAGCTGGCAACAGCCTTA